>JAPMOR010027578.1:927421-938346 GCA_026543865.1 Argiope aurantia
CGAGCTCTTCTATTCAAATTGAACGTTAAAAATTATTTTAACAGTACCAGTGGCAAAGAAGTGAGAAGTAAAAGAATTACATAGCACGCATCTCAAAATTTAAATGCATGAAAAACATGAGTTTCTGAACTACCACTTTACATTTAATAAATACTGTTGTTGCTACTGATTTTTTTATGTAGCTGTCATAACATCTAGAAACTTCCGAGCTATTTACGAGGTCTGACTGTGCAGTGACATGGTCTTGATTGTATTATTTTTCTATTTCGGAGATTAGCTACAGTGTAAAATTTGGCATACAGCCAAGTAGAAAACAAAGTGGGATAAAAGGGCCTGAGTTATTGCTTAAATTTTAACTTCGATTATTTTCAGAATATTTCGAATTTCTTAAAAGAAGATGATTAATGTCGCTTTTCTTCAAATTTTTGTAATCTGCAGCGGAGAAATATCGACCAAGTTTAACAAGTCGACGCTGTCAGAGAGTGCGATTTATAAGAGTTGTTTGAAAAATAAAGATAGAGCAACTAATTTTCATTGAAAACAGTTTTATTTGACAAACAATCTTCTACATGTTAATGACTAGCTTTATTTTTCCATGTATAGTAATGGCCAATAAAAATGAGGAACCTTTGATTGCGTCATATTTTATACCCAGAGTTGGCGTGATCAATTAAAGAATAAGGCAGCATCAAAAATAATAATACAATATCATGAACAATTTCACATCAAGAACAATTATGCAATTGCGCATTCCAGTTGTAAGAGGTTTAAAAAATATCTTTTTACTTTCTCGAATGTGAAGTATAAAGACTCCCTCCTCCTCTCGAGTATCAAAAATTCATTTCTGGCATTATGTCTGTTTCAAAAATAACTCAAAAATGCTTTCAGCTAGAAGGATGAAATTTGGTATAGGGTCTTAACATTGTTACTTAACATTGTATTTAAACATTGTTTAACACGCTTTCTGGAATTGTATATAATGAAAGGGTCATTTTGCTCAAAATACTATCTCATATTAATATAATTAAAAACCTTTTTTTATCATCAAAAATTAAACGGAAATTTTCTACCTAAGTTTGAACATTCCTTGTGCCACCATGTGCGGCGTTTGTTACGTTCTATTCTTTTTTCTTAATGCAGAGTCAAAATAGATCTCACAACATGCATAGGTATCTTTTTAGTTTCTTAGAAAATTTCAGTCCATCTCATGAGTGTAAAGAACCAAATTTCAGTTTCTTAGAGACAATATTTTTCGCATTTTGAGCCTCTTGCTTTTATTGCACCTTAAGCGATTCTTTATGAACTACTATATCTTTTAAACGTAAGATTGTTAAAATATTATTTTATATGATTTTTCGTTTTGCAATATGGTTTAAAACAATTTGTAGATCATATTGATGGAGAAAATCGCATAAATGCATCTAAATACCAAATAGTAAAAAAAAAAAAAAAAAAAAGAAGAAGAAGAAGAATCAAGATGACGTGATCATTAACTTTACCCTGTAAATTGCCTCGATTGGAAACGTTAAGACTGATTTTTTTAATGAAATTAACGCAAATGTGATATAAATAAATATCGACTATGAAAACTGTATCGTCTAAAATAATTATATATAACGAAGAATAACAAAATATATTCACTTCTAATCAGCGATATCTTATGTTGCAGATCTTTGTAATTAGAATATATTTAGCAAAAATTATTGCTATATTGAAGTTTCAATAAGAGAGGGTTTATCTATTTCCTAATCTATATTCTAATTTTTTCACAACTGAAAGTATGCTTTCTGATTTATTCTCTTTGGTTTTTTTTCTAACTTAATAGATGGCGCTAAGATAATTCAAATTATTTTATTATGACGATGTATTTTGACCAAGCGTTGCAGGCGTTTTCAGCATTAAGGGTGGGAAAGTTGAATTTAGATAAATATAACTGTATGCAGAAATAAGTTTAGTTTTCTTCATAATTTCAAACAAAAACCTTTTAGAGAATATTTACATTCAATTGGTATGTTCTTTACTTTTATATCTTATTGATGCTTTTTGGTTTTTACAATTTGATAGTTGTCTTTTAATGGTTAAATTTGATTTTGCTTGGATTTGAATTTTGAAATAATTTGTCAACTATATTAACATTGTGTTTATTATTGTCTGATTTTAATGCCATTGCTTCGTTTTTATTAATTCTGGTCATCGAAAAAACCTCAATTTTTGGAGATTTTCGGGTCACTAGGGGTCTATATTTATACGAGTCAGACCCTTCAGGGAAAAAAATATCCCTGGTTTGAATCCCTTCTTGATATTGACCTTGATAAAATTTTCAGGTCGGATTCAACAGTTTTTATTCCACTTTATGCATTCTTTCTGCATTCCCTTTTATGCATTCTTTTAATAATTATTTCTAATTTTCTTAAGTTCATTTGTGTTCTAAATGTAACAGCATTGCTGTTCTCTAAATACAATGCATATACCTTTTAATAGTTTTTGACTAACGAAATATTTACTTTATAAACAATATTATTTATTACGAAATATTTACATTACATTATAATCATAAATATTGCTTTAATTTTTATGAATATCAGCTAAGTCATTCGTCCTTCTCTACTGTACAATAGAGGCGATGCAGTTTTTGTGTATTTCGGATGGGTCAATTTTATCCTTTATAACGAATATCGCTTTAAAGATAATTAAATGCCTTATTAAGAGATATCGCTTTAAAGATAATTAAATAGTGTTTGTGGAATGCATAATTAAACAGTTTTAAACCGAGCTAAATTTCTACCTTCTACCAACCGAACAATTTAAATAATAATCCAATAAAAGAAAATAATGATTATTACCATTTTAAAGAATAATACAGAATCGCATTTCTTATCTACGTAGAACGGGTCTCTGTTTTCTTTCTTCTTTCTTTTTTTTTGTCAATTCCAAACTACTAAGAGGATCCCAGTTCCATTCTGTTTTTTGTCCAGGCCAATAATTTAATCCTGATTGTTGTTTGCTGTCTGAGAAAGAGATTAAGCCTGCGGAAACAAGATAAGGTGAAGTTAAGAGAAAACTTGATGGAAAGTATCGATTTTTGTTTCCCAAAATGTCAAAGAATGTTGAAAGTAAACTATAAATTCCATTAATAGTAAGACCGTAAGCCTTAACAGAATTGCGTACTATATAGCACATCAAAATAGTAAAATATTTATAATCAATGTGCAAATTTGGAAGTTACTCCAAAGTTTTTCATTTACATGAAATTATGCAAAGAGCAAATACTAAAATCATCGAAAATTTTGATTTTGCGATTTTAACGAATATTAACGTTCCAGATCTCACAAATTCCTTTCTGGGAAAAAAACATATTTCATACTTATAATTTTTTTTATTTCATAGTAAACAAAATTGAACAGCATTTTAATATTACCATAGATAATATCTTATGAAGGTTAAGAATGCTTTAGAATGATGGCATATAATTTCGAAGTCTGTCTACTCATAACATTGTTGACGGAATTTTAAAACTTTACTATCTGTGGGCACGGCAGTGCCCCCGCCAGTCGAGCAAAAACAAGTGGCACGGCCTTAACATCCTTTTCTCGAAGCAGTTCAGGCAATTTTCGATACCCTATAACTTCTTTATGGATAAAACTAGAAGCCTGAATTTTCAGTAACCAAGCAGGCATTATATAAACACGGTATATCTCAAATTTCATTAAATTTGAACCAGTAGTTTAAGAATTATAACATGTCAAAATTGTAAATTTTGTTACTGACTGACTGATTGACAGACCAATCATCAAAACTCTAAGGCACTTCTAGCAGACATAGAAACTTAAAATTTAAAATACAATTAGTGTTTAGTGTATAAATCAAGGAAAAACTAAAATATTTTGCAATTTCGATCCAGTTTTCTAGATACACCAACTGCATAAATAACTTCGTAATCCCTTATAAATACCGGGTGCGGCATAAATTCGTGCAAACTTCAAAAAATCATAATAAAAAAAGTAATACTCGAAAAAATAGCGATTTGTGGGAATATGTTCAGAGAGCCTTTGGATTTTGTTATTTCCATTAAAAAATGTATTAAAAAATGACCGATAGATGGTGCTCACACGTCATACCGAGACTGTTTATGCAAATCAGTATAACTGTAAAACACAAGACTGGAAATGGATCTATCATTCGACACCAGTAGCATGCTATCACTACCGGATTCAGCATTAGTGGTTAAACTGTTCTATAAGAACGGTGAATCCGCGACTAAAGCATTGCGACAGTCATGGACGGTGAAAGGAATTAAGGCGAAGAAAAACCCAATTTCTTTGAATGGGACATTGAATTTAGTTCGCCGTTTTGAGGAAAGGGAAGATTAGAGGATCGTCCACGATCCGCGTCCCTGTTGTCCAAAGGATCATGAGAAATGTGGCAGCCGAGACTTCAACGGGGAGTTCCAGAGGACGTGAAGCTGGTAAAATAGCAGGAATTCCGGAAAAGTCGATCCGACGCATTCTGCACGAAATCTGGAAGCTGCATCCGTACAAGATAGAGGTATTTCACCAGTAGTTACCAGCAGATTGCGAGAAAAGATGAGCCTTAGCAACATGGGTGCTCTCTCAAATGGAACGTGACCCACAATGGTTACTGAACATCATGTGGATAGATGAAACTCACTTTTCATTGCATGGTGACGTTAATACTCAAAACAGTCATATTTGGGCAGCATCAAACCTTCGTGCGTACACGACCAAACCACTACATTCTCCACATGTGACTGTTTGGTGCGGTTTCACTGCGTCCTTCATTCTAGGCCCTTTCTTTTTTGAAGAGCGTTGTCCTGTATCCGGTTGGAAAACCTGTTCCGTCACTGCATAACTCTATCTTAGGCTTTTGTGAAACCACGTTATGCCTGCTTTGCAGGAAAGACGTGCGTTATCTTCCGTCACCTTCATGCGGGATGGTGCCCCACCCCACGTTGCTAGTTCCGTTAAGACGTTCCTCTTAGACATATACACTGAGGACAGAGTGATAAGCAGAGGATGTAAGAATGAGTGGTCCTCACTATCGCCAGATTTTTATCCAGTGGACTTTTGGTTGTGTCTCGTGTCTACTGGAGCTCTCCTGCCACTTTGATGGAACTGAAAGATGCCATTCAATTGGTCATTGGTGGCATCGATGCCGACATGTTACATGCAGCCGTAATAGGCGTAGTTACGCGCTTCACTTGCCTGTTATTTTATTTTTGAATTTATATGTGGATAATTTCTCTAAAATATCTACATTGCCAAAGAAGCAAAATATATAGATATATCTAGAATACAACTGTCTCTAACTTATTCTTTTACTTCCATTTTCATTTTCTTATTTTAAATTAGATTTTTGAATACAACGCATTTGAATTTTACAAGCTTAAAATTAAAAAAAAAAGAATTAGAGTCGCAGATTAAATTTTACGTACTGAATGTTTTCAGCGTACTGAATGTTAAAGGTGTCATTTCCTTTTATTACATTAAAAAAAAGAAAAGATAAGAAAAACATCACAGTAGAAAGTAGGAACATAGCTTTCTTCAAGATGAAATTCGAAAAAAATATTTTTTTTTTTAAAGATCCGTTTTCACTTCAAAAAGTGATTGCGAAATAAAAATAATTTAATTAGTAACAAATTCTCCTATGCTCTGGCGTGTCTTCTAAAAGATCTCTTCTATCATCTATGTCTCTTTAGATGGAGTGTATTTAAAGATCTCTTCTATATCAGTAACGTATTTAAAAGACTTCAAACAGCTTAAAAAAATTCTTACATAAGAATTTCAGAGTAATAATTCTTTTAACTTCTGAAGTAAAAGTCCTGTCTTTTGTTTCCACACTGAAACATTGTTTACTATGATAATGTTTATATGCTTTAATACTATTTGTAAATTGCGACGTGTTTGATCCAAACTTCATGCAAAACGTTGGACCGGCAGCTCTGAAATTTAACTCCTAGTTACTTCTTGGACACTAGGTGCTTGCTAAAAAGTTTTATCAATTTTAAAAAAACGTTATGCCAACACATAAAGGGTAGTTTCTTAATAATTTCAAAGCATATTATAGTATAAATATAATTTCTATATATCTTTAAAAGGAGAAAAGATTATTTAATGATATTAATTAGGTCTTTGAATGACAGTAATTTCAATAAGTTTTTCAATAATATCTTGAAGGGAATTTTAAAATAATACTTTTCATTGTCTTAGTGACTGCATATTTCTACACGCGCATTGCGACGGCATCAAATGCACTTTTTTATGTACGCTATCATTGTTTAGTTAATAGAATTTTTTTGAAAAAATTATTTAACGATATATGCGATTAATCATTCTTCAATATTTTAGACTAGTTTTTTCGAATCTTCTCTAAATATTCAAAGAAAATTGTTAGCAATTTGCTTTATTTATCTTACAATTTCTGTTTCCGAGTGAAATATTTGGATATATATTATTTCAAAGAAAAAAGAAACAAAATCGTTTTTTCTTTGATGCCTCACCAAACATTACTAACTAGCTATCTAAACAGTTATGTCGGGTATATAGGATGTATTTAATTTCAATTAAATAACCCAAATTAATATTCATAATTCTTACAACAAAATATTTTAATTAAATTATGATCGCCATTTAAGATGTTTTATATTAGTAGCCCGACACACTTTCTATTTATGGAATACAAGAATCTTTCTTAGAGAGCCGCATTATATGACAACATAATGTCCTTAAATTTCTTCAAATTGCATGTTTTCTTTTCCCGTGAATGTGATTTTACTTGTTGATTCCACATGTAAGCTGCACAGATAATAACAGAAGAATCTTTTTTTTATAATCCTCAAAATAAGAAGAAAATCAAGTGATTAAATATCTGATGAAATGATGAGAATAGTTTGAATTTCATACTAACAATGAAATCTATTGTTGAAAATTATACAAAACAACTTTAAAGCAATTGTTGGAATTCAGGAAGAAATTTCAGAGCAATCGAATCGTTATTATTAAAAAGGCAATTATCCAAGAATTATTCGGGAATTATCGAAGGTAAACTATAGAATCTCGCTCAATTCTTAATTAATTAAAATTCTGAACAAAACTTCAAGAAAAGAGCGCCGCTCTAAGATGCACATTCCCATCTTCCAAATATATCTATGCCAAATCTTATCATAGATATACTTGGTATGTCAGTCTGTCTATAAAATACTATTAAACACACAGATGCCCACATGTGCACACAGACATACACACTCCTTTAATATTAACAGGGATTAACATTTGGTGTAGAAAATAGGGCAGTCATTATTTGGTTCTACATCAGTTTTTTTAAAGGCAACTGTTGGGAAACAAAGAGAAAGCCGCTTTAAAATTAAATGAAAACACAATATATTTGCTAAAACTATTCTGAAAAAAAATTATGCTGATATACCCAAAGTGTGTACTTTTAAATTAAAAAAATTCTATTTTATTCAGTGAGGGCTGTATTGATACCTTATAATTTTTATTTTGTAGGAATAATTTGATAAATTTATACGAAATCATAATAGTATTACTTTCATGCTCCTTTGTCATAAATTTAATAATATGCAAATACAACTTACTATTAAAATGAATAAGGGAATTTTTCCTGAATCCTGAATTACATTTAAATCTAATATTTATACGATATTTAGTTCTAGAAAATAAATGAGGTTTCGACTGGTCTTTATAATTGTATAAATTGTATTTGATTTGCCTTTGATTCAAGTAAATTAGCAACAACTTTCGGATGTTTTGGGTAACGAATTTAACAATTTTCAACATCTGCCCTAAGAGTGAACAAATGAAAGATCCACCTATCTGAATATAGAGTTCCCCAGTACAAATAAAGAAGTTATTATAACGATCGAAAATTTTTCTAATTAATCGTCAAGCAATTTTATTCTTTCAAAAACTGTTTCAAGAAAACAATTCAATTTGGACAATGTATTCTTAAGTTAATTAGTATGTACGCATATATCTTATTTCAATTTAAATGTAGAAATTACTTTCCTAGTTCTTGCAATATTCCTCGTTCTTAAAATTATCATGGAATTCTTTCCTTCAATTGCTTTAAGAAGCCAAATTATCTATATCAATATATTCTTAAGCTTTCTAATATGTGCGCATCTTTCCTATTTTTACTTTCTCGTATATGAAGTATAGTAATCGTCAAAAAATTCGAAATCGAGATTTTGATGCATCCTTACCTCTTAGACTTCCCTCAGTTTGTAAAATACATTTCTGAACAATGTCCTTCCATCCGTCTGTCTGTCTGTGACAAACTCAAAAACTCTTTGGGCTAAACGGAAGAAATTTGGTATTCGGTCTTCAGATCAAATTTGTTGATTTCTGTGAAATTTTGAGCAAAATCCGTGTTGAGGAAGACTGTCTGTTCGGCGGTCCGAATAAGAGTTACACGATAATTACAAAACAAAGCGAATTAGATGGATAAATTTTGTATATATATATATATATATATATATATATATATATATATATTTAACATTTATAGTGTAGATATCTATCAAATTTTGAGCTAAATCCAACAAAGGGTTGATCATCTGTCTGTCAATGCTTTCAAAAACATGTAAACGAGATAACTCGAAAGCGCAATAATTTAAATATAGGAAATTTGGTATGTGATTTTGTGGCTAAAAAACTAATGCTGTGACAAGTTTCTGTTTCAATCTGAAGCGTCTAAAGCACAAATTTGATTTTCGGATACTATTATTCGCTTGCCCGAAAATAATCGCCAAAGAATTATAACATTACCCAGGATCATACGATATATTCAGTAAAAATGTTAAATTCACTTTCATAAGTACTGTATGCCATGCAAGGCGTTCTCTGGGATGACACCTTTATTAGAAAATATTCTAGAACGTTTTGGAGAAACCACTCCAGCTGGTTTTTCATGTGACTGATTTCAAATTCTAGCAATGAATTAAGTTTTGTTTTTGTATACATCTTAGGATTGCTGATTTAACTGCAATATTAGCAAATTATAAGATATCGGCACACCAACACAAGATCTTTCTTGAAATGAAAGACACTTCAAGCTGTGAAAACCAAATACTGTTTGGATTCAATGAAACGAAGAAGTAATTTATGTTAATCAGTTGTTCCCCCTTGTAAACTCAAGTCAAAAGCAACATTCTTTACCCTTACCCTTAGCTCATCATCTTCTTTATAGATTCTGGACGAAAAGAGAATAATAGCAAAAAGAGAAATTCTCCCCGTGGCTGCAAATGTACGCATTTCTAAATTCCGATTTTCTCTCCGCTTTTGTAAAAACTTAACATTTTTGAAAGATAAATAAACACCAGTACAAACCGAGAAACTAATAGCCAAAACATTTGTGGAGATAATGTTGATTCTGTTAAGCAGACTATTTCGTGTAAAATCTTATAATTGTGAGTGAAGCAGTGAATATTGTATTGTAAATTACAATAATTACTTATGATGATTAACTGGTCTTTACAGCAGTTAATCAGTCGATTAAAACTAGGTACACATGTATGCTAAAAAGACAGAGCAATATTGGTAAAATATCTTTAAATAATTTCGTACAAGATATGTAGATAAATGTGTTCATGAATTTGATAGGAAAATCTGCAGAAATAAAAAAATAAACAAGAAAACTTTAATAGTGTTGTCAAGTTCCCTTTTATCTACAAATAATAATTTTGCCCTTATCCCTAGAAACAGGATAGATAGTACTATTAATCCTATTGTAAGAAAATTCCTCAAAAATTGGTATTGGATTAAGCAGAGTTTCGTGGATTAAGCAATGAAATCTTTTCCAATAAATACAAAGCCAATTTGTATTCAAACAGCAAGAGCCATAGCTACTTTTCGCTGAGTAAAATCACCAGTTCTTCTCATTATGATAAGTGTAAATATTGCTGCATTATATAGAGTACAAATATGCATAATTATTACTGAAATAATGTGTAAAAAATTCCATATATTTCTTTGTTTCTTTACATTTATGCCTGGAATTCCTAAAATATATAACATTTTAAAGAGAAAATTAGACTGCTCCATTTTCTTTATGGTATTCCTTGCGAAATTTTAGAAAACATATTTAAAAACTCCTACAACATCAGCGAGTTTATAGAATGCAGTTTTCAATTTTGAACTGCGTACATACATTTTGAAATATCTGACACGAAGAATTTGACACTTTGAATCTGACATTTTGAATCACGCGGAGAATAATTTATTTAGTAAGAAGACGAAATTTTGTATCCTCAACAAAAAATAATTTCTTTTAAATCTTGTTTCAACGTTCCAAAGAAGCACCACTTCGTTTCTTCCAAAAGAAATAATTTCAAAGCATTAAAAGAAGTGTTATCTGACATGCGCTGTTTATGTATCTAATTTAAATTGATCTCAAGGAAAATTTAAATTTATTTCTGATTACTGAAAATAATCATATCACTTCACTTCCCTTTTATGCAATATCTTGTGCATTATGGATATTAAAATTCGTTTTCAAAAAGTAATAGGAATTTTTTATATCTTGCTTATTTGTGACAGTTCATTATCTCAAGATTTAAGAATTGCCTGCATCTGCTTGCATTTCAAATCATGAAATGATCAAAAAGTCATTGAAAAGTTTCGTAATTTGAACATGGAGATTCGTTCTTCCTTGTTTATAGTCAGTTATCGATATGTTTAGTCAATGGGTATCTCTTTGTTAAAGGATAATGGAAAAATCTTTATTTTAATATAAGGATTTCTATTTGTTTCGAATGTATCTTTTCTACAAGAATTATCATTGTTATGCTCGGAAACAAATAACGTCATTGATGTTATGACTTTTAAAACCTTTTATTGCCTTTGTGCAAGTTGTGGTTCGAACTCGCAACGTTAGGGTTCATAGCCGAG
>JAPMOR010027578.1:938746-975849 GCA_026543865.1 Argiope aurantia
TCAAGTGATAAATGAAGAGTTGTTTAAAATGACATATTAAAAAATAATTCATAATAGAGATAATTTAATTAGATAGTTTGCATATGCAATAGAATTTTCTTTCAAACATAAAAAGCAAAATGGTTAAAAATTAATATAAAGAATTAGTTTAGAATGTCTCATGAACAGTGGAACCGATACGTAGAACATCAAATTGATTTATATTTCTTGCAGAACTAATGAGTAGAGTTGGGTAATACTGTATCTACTTGATACTTTGTATCAAGTACACAAAATTGATGCGGATTAACGGTACTTGGTATCAGATTTGGATATGAATGCTATTGATTGGTAATCTCTTCAGCATTTTTCTTGACAACCGGATAAGGTCAGATAAGGTTCATTTGCAATTGGTTTTGGGATACGATTGCTATTGATTGGTAATCTCTTCAGCCTTATACTTAGACAATCGAATAAGATATGATAAGATTAGTTTGCAATCGGATGATACTGTATCAATCTGATATAAATTATCAGATTAATGTAGTATATTTTCTTGTCTCGGTTACGCCATAAGCTTGCGTGTTTTTTTTAACAATATATCTATATCTATCTATCTATCTATCTATCTATCTATCTATATATATATATATATATAAGGGTTGTCCAAAATAATGAAAGAGCCTCGCTGAAAACAGTGAAATTCTATTTGTGATAGTATAGGACTAAATTAAATATATAACTACCAATTCTTTTGTACTACATTGTTACTTATAGTCTCAAGAGTGTGTGAGATTGTATTGTACATCATTGTCTGCTTAGTTTCTTTTCGGATGAAGATAAAATGAGCATCTTGTGAGAGTATAATATAAATGAGCATCTTGCATCTTGAGCAGACTTGTCGCATTTCCAAAGAGGGCAGATAGTGGGAGCCCGTCTAGTTGGTGCAACGATAACCACAGTGACACAGCTGTTGGGGCTATCATTAAGCGCCGTGTTGAAGATCATGACAGGATACAAAGATCATGGAAAACAACATTTGCGAAAACGAATTGAGGAAGAAAAAACCAAACTGACTGCGAGATACAGGCGGACATTAAGGAGGATTGTGACCATCAGAAGGAAGACCACAGTAGAAAAAGCTGATTGCTGAGCTGAATGAATATCTACAAAATCCAGCGTCGACCTATACATTTCGAAGAGAATTGCATAAATGAAATATTTAGATCAGAGCTGCGATTGCAAAATCCTTTGTGACAGATGTAAATCGGAAACGGCGCATGTATTGGTACAAGGACCGTAAAACCAGGACTGCAGATCGATCGAAACATGCCTTGTTTTCCAATTAATCCAGTTTTTCCAGCTAGCCTTCCCAGAAACTTAAAACCTAGACCACCTCCTACCTACAGTGAAGCACGGGGGTGGTTCCGTAATGGTTTGGGGCCTCATTTCGAGGTATGGAGTAGGTACCCTTGTGACCTCATATGGACAGGTCACTAGCAATGACTATGTCACTCTTTTGGCCGACCAACTGCATTCTACTGCGTAGACATTATTTCCGTCTGGAGATTGCACCTATAAAGATGGTAATTCCTCACTCAACCGTAGTCGAACTGTTCAATCATGGTTTCGGGAACATGAAGACTCAGTTACACACCTTCCGTGACCTGCCTCATCACCGGAATTGAACATCATAGAGCCCCTGTGATTTTTTGGCAATAGTCAAATGTAAGCAAACCATCATAGGAATTTTAGACTGCATTAAATGTTTTTGCAGCTGCATTGCATCCAACGCTCCTATTAGCTAATTACTGGAGCTACAAAATATTATGTAGTAAAATGTTCTGAAGATGGTTCGCTGTATTTCTAAAACATACATTCAGTCAAAGGAAAGAAGATATAAAAGAAATTTTTTTTAAAAAAAGCTTCAAATACAAAATTTAATCCAGCGCAAAAATAGGCTTAGCTATCGCCAGATAAGTAATTGTTATATCTTGCCTACTGAAATTGATGTTCTTACTTTCCAAAAAATTATCTTTCAAAAATAATCTTTTCACTAGTTTAAGACTAAAACAATGACTTTTTTAATGATATCAGTCTATTTCTGTATAATGTTTTCTTTTAATTTTAATGATATTTTTAATTCAGTTGATACACTATATGAAACAATGTTTCTAAATGCTATGGATGGAATTTAAACTCATCCATCAAAAAATTGAGTCAGGTGTTTTTATCAGTCATTAACTTTATAGTAGGATTTTACTTCCGCTTTTATCCATTTTATAATTTATACAATTTTAATTTGAAGAAACCTGATTCAATTGAATTCATATTTTACAATCTCATAAAACAGTAAGGTGAAATATTTTAAGTTTTTAAAATGTATTTCATATTATTCATCTAGCAGATTAAGAAAGTCTATAATCTGGGCGAACAAACTTTTCGCCAAAAACGGCTAGTATTATTAGAAATGCTCAGGAGAGGGATCGTCGCGACTCTAAAACTCTACTCAATCAAAAGAAATATGATGTAAAAATAATTAAGAAATAGACTGAAAGAGGATGTCTATTCGAGCTTGAAAATAATCTTAACCATCACCAGATGGATAATCACTATAATTAAGTCCTTTCGACCTGGCTTTTTCATAATTAAAATTTCAAAACTCATGTAAAAATAACTTTTCCCGCGTTAACACGTGTAAAAGCAGAATTTATTTACCCAATAATGAATGAAATCTATCTCAGGACAGTTATGCTTGGAAGAGGTTAAGGAAAGGATTTATTAAATTGATGCCCATATATTCCAAATCTATTCATACAAATAATTTTTGCATTATCTTAAACTCAAAAAATTACCTTTTAAATGATATCAATTTTCTGTACAATCTTTTCGTTATTTTTAATATTTTTTAATAATTAATGCAATTTTAGTAACAGCGTTTTAATGGTATGTTTAAATTCAAATTTTCATTCGTCAAAACATTTAATCGGGTGCTTTTGCCAATATTAAAATAAGATAAGAAAAATTTATTTTGTCTTCTTGCTTTGTTTGCTCTCTCTGCTCAACTCTAAAATAAGATTTTTTTTTTCACTTGCATTGTTACTTCAAATTAGATAAATTCTTCCTATCCATAGTAATGTGTAACATATTGTTTTTTATTAAATTCAAGTTTTTCTGTCATATAAGATAACAAAGTGAAATTTTTCAAAATATTCTCCATATTAATCGTTTAACAGCCAAAAAAGTCAATAATCTAAATGAAAAGCATCTCGCCAAAGTCGGCTGTTTTTGTAATAATATTTTAAAAAACAAAGTACAAAATTGAAATTAACAGCCAAAATTTTAAGTAGAGGTAACAATCTTTAAAGCTAATTTCTAAAAACAGAAGTGAATTAATGCTTATTGAGAAAAATGGCAAATAGATCGATCGGTTATCGGGTGTATCAAATATAAAATTGCTGGGTAAAAGTATCATGTAAAATCGAATATCAGCATCAATCTATTCTTGTCACTGCACAACTGAGTAGCAACTCGATCTTGATATCGACGCAACCTGTACCCATCAAATACCTTGTTTCATTAGGATGGAAAAGGAATCTGTCATCATTTGCATATCATGTACAATCGAGTATTACTATCATCCTGTACTTGATAAACGGGATCAACTCTATTTATGCTGCAAATAATCACGTTACATGTAAAAAAAAGTGTCGATTTGCTCAGCTCAAAGAAAGATTTCAGCCACTTAGTCGTGGAATCGAAACAACTTGTTTTTATTTGATTTTTTCCTTTGAGTTTATTCTGTAATAGCCGCCTTTGGTGACAAAACAGTTCGCTAATTTTAATGCTCGTTAAAATTTTAATAACTAATTATTTTATGTAATTCCTGCTTTAATAGTTTCTTCATCAAAATATTTTAAAACTTCAAATTTTGATAGTCATATAATTCATTCATAATATTATAAAGGCCTTCAGTCATAACATAATATGCATCTCTCTAATTTTGTGTTATCTCCAGTAGAATTTATGCTTTAAATTAAAGTGGAAATGATTAGTCTGTAATTAATATAATAATATTTTTCACTGATACAAATTTTTTTTTATAATATGATTACTGAAAACGGAAGCACCGAGCATTTAAACCTTATGGGCACTAAAGAATATCTTTCTTAATTTATGTAATATCTCAAGAATCTGTCAACAAAATTTTCTCAGATTCATCATGAGCAGATCGATTAATTAACAATGTTTAATTTTAAATGCATCCAACACTAGGAAAATAAACAGAATTGTTTAAAATAATAGGTCGAAAACAGGTTGCAAAAACTACTTAAAAAACGATATACTTAAAAATCTAAGCATATACAAAAAATATATAACTAACATAAATACAATTTAATTATAAAAGCATACAACTAATCTAAAAATAATTTAAATCAAGCCCGCATCCGTTGAAAATCAGAACACAATCCGCATGCGTGAATTTTCATCGCCAGTTATGGTAACGCAAAAGCGTGAATTTTTCTACGCCAGTTGGGGTAACGCTATGCAGATTAGAAATTTGTAATTTCTTTTGTTCTGTTTTATTTTAATTCAAAAGTACTTCAGAATAAATCTGAAAGATCGAATAATTAACAATGTTTAATTCTCAATGCATCAAACATTAAGAAAATAAACAGAATCGCTTGCAATAATCGGTCGAAAAATGTTAAGCCTAGCCTCATTAGCGTGGGAAAAAACTGAAGCCTTACTCATTTGGTGGTGGGGAAAATGAAGATTGTTTTGGCGGGAAAGTTAGATTTTAATTAATAATTAAAATTCTAACTGAAAATTCAAAAAAGGGGAACCTAGGTGCACATTCTCGTCCTCCAAGGTATATATGTGCCAAATTTGGTAGTTGTAGATCAAACGGTCTGGCCTGTAGAGCACCAACAGACACACACACACATTGAGCTTTGTTATAAGTATATAGATATATAGATTACTACTGATTTCATCATAGCTACAGGTTGCAAATGATAAATGATTAAGGAAGCCATCTGAGAATAGTCATAACATACATACAACTGTCAGCATACAAATGCTGTCAGAAAGGAGAGAGGAAATATTTTCGAAATAATTGTTGGGAATACAGCATACTTTCTGCTTCACTAAACTATTGATCAGCTTTTAGTACCTAACTTCAAATACCCTATTCCAGAGTTCAAATGACATTTTTATTTAAGTGAGTGCACTGTCCGGTAAGGAACATATTTTTTGATTAATATGAACAGAAAATTCCATGTAACTCAGACACTTTCTCATAATAATTCGTTTAAGCACAAAAATTATTTTTTCTGTGTTTAAATAGAACACTTACACTTCGGAAACATAAGAATTGAGTTCCAAATCTGGATCAAAAAATAAAAAATTTTAACTTCTATTTCTTGGTGTTAATGCGAAATATAGTAAAATGTTTTAAAATTAAAATAGCTAAAAATGTTAAATTATGTCTATTTGCACGCATTGTACATGCGTTTAGGTGGTGTCCGTTTACTTTCATTTTTCATTCTTTTTCTTTAATTTTTCATTATCTTTGTAGAGTTTACTTGAAATTTCCAAAACAATAGGAGATTATACAAAGTAACGCTGTTTTCTGTACGCTATAAAAGTATCAAATTCATGAGCAATATTACGCAATCTTTATACTTTCTTTGCTTTTATAGCGACAAAATAAACGAAACAATTTTATATAAAAAGGGATAAAAAATACGTTTAAATTTGTAATGCATTAGATGCATTCCATCCTCTTACGTACTGTTTTTCAAGGAATTAAAGTATCACGGAAAGGCGACATAATTAAGTTTTCATCCTTTAAACCGAGAGACGTAAACAGAAAAAAAAAGGTCAAGTTTTTGTCCCGACTCAAATGTCAGCTCCAAATAGTCACTTCCTGCATTCGAGCCGACGTGTTTTAAGCCTTTCTAATTCCTTCTTCGCTCCTGATCGGTGAATCCGGCTGAAATAGAAGAACGTAGGAAAGGAAGATAGAAACAACTCAAATAAAAAAATGTGTTTAAATTTTCTCGCTAAGGTGGGAAAGGTTTTAGTTTAATACCTTTCAAAATGTTCTCTCTTCTAGCTTATTATAAAGTAAAATTTGCTGTGATATTAATCGCTCCGATTATCATAACAAGAAAAACTGAAAACGATTTTTTTTTATTTGAAAATAAAATAAACTTCCACACGATTATAATAATAAAGGAAAATAGAAAATGATTTTTCGATATTCATTTTTTCTTCTAAAAATGTGAAGTTGAAGACTTTTGTTATTGTGCAGTTAATATCATTTACTTTCATATTAAAGCTGATAATCTGTATATTAATTTTCATGCGATAGAAAATTATACTATAATCATATTTCATGATAAAAGGGGGATATCATTATTGTCATATCTTATATGTGTGAAAAGTTTTAAAAGCTTAATTTTAAAAGAGAAATTTTAAATAACTTCTTTTAATATAATGGTTTGAATAACTGCAGAATCAATTCTGTAATTTAATCATCCATTATACAGTGTCTCACAAAAGTGATGGGACACTTGTGCTTTACAAAAAGAGACTGTAATAAAATAAATAAATAAACATGTACAAAAGTTTTCTGGGTGTGCTTCATACTTAAATTTAGTAACAATTATTACATGACATACATTTTGTCAAAATATTAAAATATTAATCTAATAAAAATACAATTGTTTAGAACGGAGCAAAAAATGGCTCACATAAGTGATGGGACACTTACTTTTCCATCAAATATTTATCCAAAACTTTTACTTTTTAAAAGGGTTTAATATTTTGTTGGATTTCCTTTTACTTTTAAAACATGATTTAATCTTCTTGGGATTGATTCGACTAATTTTTTTGTGATTTCTGGAGTGATTTTACCCCATTTTTCTTGAAGCCCCGATTTTAATTGTTGTTGTGAAGAAATGGTGTGTTTGCGAATTCTTGATTCCAATTCTTGCCAAATATTCTCTATGGCATTTAAGTCTGGAGATTGTGGTGGTGTTTTTATTATTTCAGGACAGTTATACAGCAGCCAGAGTCTAACGTTCAAAGCAGTGTGCTTGGGGTCATTGTCCTGGTAAAATTTAAAATCGTTATGAAGGTTCAATTTTCGTGCTGAAGATTTCAACTTTTGCTTTAAAATGTTAATATACTTGTACTGATCCATTATACTGTCAATAAAAACAAGATTACCAACTCCAGCGGACGACATGCACCCCCATACCATAACTCCTCCTCCACAATGTTTTACTTTTGGCACCAAGTTCTGTTTGCGAAATTCTTCTCTGAGTTTTCTCTACACCAAGATTCTACCGTCAGAACCAAATATATTAAATTTACTCTCATCAGCAAATATAATTTTATTCCAGTATTCAGAATTCTTATTTATGTTGGATTTTGCGAAAACTAGTCTGAGTTTTCTATTCTTTTCACTTACTAAGAATTTTTCCTGGCTACTCTACCGTGATATCCAGCAGATCGAATTACCCTTCTAATAGTCTCAGGATTAACAATTAATCCATATAATGCTTGTAAATCAGTAGCAACTTTAGAAGCACTCTTTCTTGGATTTTTTTTTAATATTTCGAACGATAATTCGCTTTATTCCATTGGATAGCTTTGATGGTCTGCCAGGTCTTCTTTTATCCTGAATAATATGATTCTTTTTATATCGTTTAATGATATTGAAAACTGTTGAATGACTCAAGTTAACTGTTTCAGCAGTTTTTCTACTAGGTTTTCCACGTTCAATATGCAAATTAATAACTAATTTTCGAATTTCAGGCGAAGTTTCTTTTCGTTTAGCATTCATGGCTGCACAGAGCTAAAAAACACAAAAATTCCAAAACAAACTGGAGAGAAAAACTGCAGACGATTTTATAAATTATTGCCAATTGTTTTTGAGTAAAAATAAAACCACCAAAAATATTTTTATTGCTTATTTCAGACGATTTTTGTTGCATATCTAATGGTGTCCCATCACTTATGTGAGCTATTTTTTGCTCCGTTCTAAACAATTTTATTTTTATTAAATTAATATTTTAATATTTTGACAAAATATATGTTATGCAATAATTGTTACTAAATTTAAGCATGAAACACACCCACAAAAAATTTGTACATGTTTTTTTAATCTATTTTATTACAGTTTCCTTTTGTAAAGCACAAGTGTCCCATCACTTTTGTGAGACACTGTATTTGCTTTCCAATGTTCCACTGTTTCAAAGTACGGAATGCTTTAATGAGACCGCAATACTAACTACTTTCTACTACTAATCTAAACTACTTTCTTTCTAACTACTAGCTAAACAACTAAACTACTAATTATGAAAATTAAAATTCCAAGGAATTCTTTTAAGAATAACAATAATCAGATTTCTTTGATCCATAAGCAACTACAAAAACAGTTAGTATTTTTTTGTAATGAATTATTTGCAATTGTGATTGCGAATAAATTTATTATTACGAATTAAATATCAAATGGAAATTTATTATTTAGCTTTTTGTGCTTTATTAAAGAGAACGAATGTAATATTATTATCTCTTCTTTATATGAAGGGATCTCGAATTCTTATAAATATTAGAATATGTACCCGTCTAGACTTTCCGTTATGCTGTTAACAGTGTCTCGGATTAATTAACGAAAGTTGTAGAAAAAAATCTCATGAATTAATAATGCTTAAGAAATAAAATATATATTATTTGTAATATATTTTAGTTGTAAATATATAGTAACATTAAAAGTCTGTAAAACGTAGAATTTCATAAATTAAAAAATTTCGTAATAAACAACTGTCATTATGAATATATCTTATGGAATCATTGTATGGATTTTTTTCATTCTAATTTTAACATGCATATTAATCTGGTTTCTTGTTAACTCGGCATAAGCTGTCTATGTTAAAAATTCCTTCTTACTCATTTAAAAGACTATCCTTGTGATTTTCTGATCGTCATGCAGATGCAAGAATAATAGGAAACCTTCGAAATTTAAGTACGAAATCGAGATGGATATAAGATGAAACCAAATAGATTCACGGCAATAAAATTATACTACCTCCATTTAAATACCAAATTTTATCTCTCTATCTTTTTAGATTTTGTTGTTATAATGTAATAGAACAGACCTTTTTATTCAAAATTTGACAGAAATATACAAATTTGTATTAAAACTACATACCAGTTTTCATCCGACTATTATAAAGTATTTTGGAATTATCATGCTCATAGACAGACAGACATAATAACATATACAGTGGCTCCCAAAAGTATTCGTACACTAAAGAAATTTGCAGAAATTGTGTTCTATACTTAATAAAGCATTTTATTAGTTGGATTTTTTTTAAATTAGCATCTTTAAATAGTTCTTAATAAAACTAAAAAAATTTTTTATAAAAAATCAAGTAGTATTGTTCTAAAAAATAAATAAATAAAAAATGTCACAAAATTAGAACACAAAAGTCTTCGTACATCCAAACATTATTTATTTAAATTCATCATAAAAATATCCTTTGAGGCTTATTTTTCCTCTAATTGAAAAATACACTAAAATCGTTTGATTTCAGTATTTAATATCACAATTATTTATTCTATTTACTTTATTCTTAGATATGACGCGCATTCGTAAAGAAACGAGTTTAGACGTAAGAAAATTAATTATATTTCATTTTAAAGCTGGAAAATCAATTAGAGGCATTGCAACTATAACTAATCTACATCATTCAACTGTGCAAAGCATAATAAAACGTTACAGAGAGGGAAAAAGGATTGCAAACAAGCCTCGTAATGGTCGCCCTCAAATTCTGTCAGCTAGAAGTCAAAGACATATTGTGAGAAAATTTCTAAAAAATCCACGTCTGAGTGCAATAAAGTTTACTTCACAATATAATGAATCAAATGGAACTTCTATTTCCTGTGAAACTATTCGTAGAATTCTTCGGAATGAAGGTATACATGGCCGCTCTGCACGAAGAAAATTCTTTGTAAGTCAGAATAACAGAATTGCTAGGCTTAAATTTGCCAAATCTATGATAAACCAGCCAGAGAGCTATTGGAATCGTGTCTTATTTGCAGATGAAAGTAAGTTTAACATCTTTAGGTCGGATGGGAGAATCATCGTATGGAGGAAAAAAAACGAAGTACTTAATCTCAAGAATTTAGTTGGAACAGTAAAACATGGCGGTGGAGGTGTAATGGTTTGGGGGTGTATGTCAGTAGCTGGAGTAGGCAATTTAGTATTCATTGATAGTATAATGGATCATAGAGTTTATATAAATATTCTCAATAATAATTTAAAAGTTTCAGCACAAAAATTGGGCATTTTAAGCAACTTTGTGTATTACCAAGACAACGATCCTAAGCACACGGCCATGAATGGTCGTCTTTTTTGCCTCTACCATTGCCCTCAAACAATTAAAACACCAGCTCAATCACCTGATTTAAACCCTATAGAACATATTTGGAAATAATTAGAGGTGCGAATAAGAAGTCACGACATTAAATCGAAAATTCAACTGAAAGCAGTAATGATCGAAGAATGGAACATGATCGGTGCAGAAGTAACCGACCGTTTAGTTAAATCTATGCCCAAACGTTTAAAAGCTGTTATAAAGAATAAAGGATATCCTACTAAATACTAAACATTTAGAAAATTTCATATTTAGTGATGTTTTTTAAAGTGTATGATCACTTTTGTGTCCTATTTTTGTGCAATTTTATTTATTGTCATTTTTTAAAAAATAATTTGCATCGTGATTAAAATTTATTCTTCACTGCTTTATTAAGAACTGTAAAAATATGCTATGAAAAAATTTTCATGTAAAAATAAGAATATATAATGGTAAATAGTGAGGTTTTTAATTGATTCTTGTTGGTGTACGAACACTTTCGGGAGCCCCTGTATTTATTTCTAGTATTCAAGAAAGCCTGAATACTAGAAGTAAATTCATTCAAAAACTCCAGTTCTTTTTTTTGACATTTAAAATAATTTCTCACTATATACTGCGTACATAAGAAAGTAAACATTGCTCAACATAAAAATATGAAGTAATCTATAATTAACACATAAGTGATAATATAATTAATCAACATAAGTATAAAAAAATAAAAATTGCAAATTTCAGCTTATTGGCCTTTGCAACTATCCTTCATGAATAATGTAAATACAATATGAAATTTATGATCCCATAATTAATTTGTATTTCATGAATAAAAATTAGTAATGGAAACTTAAGATTAATGAGAATAACGATAAATCTATTCGCCTAAACATCTATATTTATTAATCCGTAACAGAGAAGTTACTTTCATGACATGCAATTTATCAAATATAAACAAGCCGATATACGAATGTTTCAGCCTGCGTTCATTGAATGTTTATACACCTGCATTTAATTTAACATTTCGCCAACCTACTTAATGGAACTGCAAATAAGGAACTAATTATAAGAAACAAGCTGATATTCTTCAGAAAAGGATGCAAATAACTGATTTAATTTATCCAACATTTAAACTTCCGTTTAAATAAGGTGATAAAATTTCATAATTTAGGCGTCAAGTTAAATTAAATTCTTGACTAAGAAATATTTTAATAGCTGATTTATATAATATTTGGTATTTGATGATGTAATTTTTTCTTTTATATGCATCTGGTTTTAATGATAGCATAAAAAGGCATGACAGTATTTATTTTATGATCTGATTTGTAATGTAATGCGTACAGTTTGTAAAAAAAAAAATACATCGACACTCCTTATTGTTAGTAATTTAAAAGATGTAATTTCAAGAAAAATTCCTCATTCAACTTGAAAGTTTTTCTTCTTTAAATATATATAAACTACATTTATTTAAAGGTTGTTTTGATTTTTTTAAATTAAACTATATTTATGTACTTCGTTATACTTCACATTTTTCCAATTGCAAAACCTATTTTTTTGTCTTTTAATTAATGAATCGGCTCAAAAGAACAAGTGATAAACAAGAAAAAAAAGACTTAAGGGGTATTTGAATATATAAAAATATAACAAGTAGGTAATTATTTTAATATTTTCTTCAATTCAGGCGTTAATACGATAACTTTGTTTTAAAAAAGATTGGTATTTTACTTTTCTTAAAAGTTCAACGTTAGGTAGGATAAAATGTGATTAAATATCCTTAAGGCGGCATTTCCTCGCTAAATTTTTGCCAATTACCTACTGTTGCACACTCGAAAAATTTGACGCACGTCAGGCCAGTATACAATAATTCTTCAATGCTATCAAGTCTTCTAGCAAAGAAACGAATGCCAGCTTTCGAATTTTTAATTCCAATGGTTAAAGATATTTTCCCTTTTATATATTTTGTGATCAAGAAGAAAATACAATTTTATAAAATAATTTGGTTTATTTTAAAAGGCGAAATAAACACGATCCCATTTATGTTTTAAAAATAGCCAGGAAATACGTTCAAAATAACTAAAGTATTCGCAGCGTTTGGAATTCATTGAAGTTATTCATTTTCGCCTGATGTTGAAAATATCTTTACTCATTTACTTTTATTTAATTAGTTTTCTTCAATCTATTACATTTTAGTTCTCGTACATGCATACAACTTATGATGAAGGAAGGAAAGTAAATATAATTATAAATATGTTAGAAATAATTGAAATTAAAGGTTACAAATCACTTTTCAGTCCCTACGCAATTGCAGTTATCAGAAAACATTTAATATAAAAGAAAATAATTTTGCTGAGACTCTATTCGACTATCGCTAATTTTTTTTATCTTTAATCTTAAAGAAGTCATGGGGAAATGAAAATTCTCCTTCACCTTTTAGTTAGTTAGCCCATCTAGAAGTTTATCCAAGATTTTTACTTTCCTTACAACATATTCAAAACAAATTGAAATCCAATTCAAATTGTTCTAGTTATCTTGCTGATACTGTACCAGAAACGTATTTATGTATACACTGAATGGCCAAATTATTATGACCACCTGGCACTTAAATGCATATCGGTCATAGCTTCATGTTGTTGCCGCTAGACGGAGAGACAGCTATAAAAAGGGAATGCATGACAAGTGAAACATGAATTGTACTGTGTTAATGCAAAGAAGTGAGTAAAAATTATAATTTTCCTGAGTTTGTACTCAGGATGATTGCAGGCACTCAAAACGCCGGAACTAGTATCTTCAAAACGGCTGCACTTGTGAAGTGTTCTAGAGTAGCAGCTGGTAATGTTTACAGACAGTGGACTATTAAGCAGAAAACCCGGTCTCAATGTCAGGTTTGTGACCGTCACAAGCTAATGAATGCTTGATTGGAAGAGAGGCTTGCTAGAATTGCCCAGTCCAAAGGAAACTGAAATGCGTCAAATAGCGGAGAATCTGAACCAAAGAGCAACTGCTAAGACCTCTGAAAGAATTGATTGCTCTATATTGCCCTATATATATGCGACAGAAGCCACCAACCCGCTCAAAAATCTACTGATTGCCTTGAACAAGAGCAGATATCTCCAGTTTGCAAAGGAACAAGAGAATTGGACAGTAGATGACTGGAAAAAGATCATATAGCCCAATGAATCGGATTTTCAACTACACTATACAGATGGTAGTGTGAGATTGTGGAGAAAAAAACACACTAAAAGACTACTCCAATTGCATTGACATAAGTGGTGGGGCCCATGGTAAAGTTTGGGGAACGTTTTCTTGGCATTGTAAAGATTTTGATTACTGGGGAACAATGTCTGAATGCCGAAGGTTATATAAGTTTTAGCCCAAATCAAGTACACCCTGTAATAATAATGGTATACCCTGCCGAGGATGATCATTTCCAGCAAGACATGTGCTCCCTTTCATAAAGCTGACAATATCTGCAAATGGTTCAAAGACCATGATAGACATGCCTTAGTTGGGCTGCACAATCAACATATCTCCATCCAATTGAGAATATGTTGGATGAGATCGAATGAGGCATCAGGCAGTTGAATATAGTACCATAAGGAAAATTGCAAAATGGAAGATGCAGTTCATTGGATATGGTCTCAAATTCCTCATAATATTTGCCAACATCCCATAGAATCCATTTCAAAACTCCAAGCAGTATGAAAGGCAAACAGAGGTCCAATATTGGATATAAGATGTGACCATAATAATTTGGCCACTCAGTGTATGTATATTTGTAAATTCTTGAATTGAAATGGCTTTAGTGTTTTTTGGGATTATAAAATCGATGAAGATCTACAAAAAAAATTTCTGAAGTAATAGTTTGAGAATCATTGTAAAAGACACTTTTCCTATAAAGAATGTATCTAAATATCCTCTTAAATATTCAATTATATAAAAAATAATTTTGTATTGTACATAATCTCTAAATTCCTAAGTTTTATCCTTCCCTTGAATTAAATGCAAAATTATAGATAAAACAATGCTTCATTTTATCTCAACTTATTTGTTCTCCGTGAGTATTCATTAAAAAACAATCGCGTTAGAGAATAACTTTTTTTGAACACCCTAAATACATAACCAGGCTTTGCATTAAAATATTGTAAAAAAAAACTCAAAAGTATATTTTTCTTTCGGTATATAACATGGACAAAGTGTTATGTTTTGCTTATGTCATTAATCTAAAGTAAAAACTATATATATATATTTTAAAAGTGTAAGAATATTTCATTTATTATAGTAATTTTCTCTTTACTTTAGATTAATGATTTGCATTAAATTTATTTTTCTTTGTTCTTACATTTCGTTGAAGACAAATAACCCATAATCATTTTCTTGTTCAAAATATATGCATCTTTATCTTTTCGCTCGATTTAGTTTACACATGGATTGTAGATATAAACAGGAAACTTTTTTAATTCTTAAAAATTTACTCGCGAAAAAGAACAATTTACAGAGAAGAAACAACAAATCATCGTCAAAAAAATTGCTCGCCTAATAATCTTTTTTCTTTGTTTAATTGTTTTTCCCGTAATTCTGTAGAGTTATTTTCAAAATATTTATTCACCCGAAAAACATTTGTTTGAAGGAAATATTTTCATAATTCGCCCACGAATAATGTTATTTTTTTAATGTTAGTGAACAAAAGAACCATTGTTTCTAAGCTGGAATGTGTATTAAGTCTTTGTACTTCGATACACTTTCAGAAGCAAGAACAATTTAAAAAATTCGGGCTTTTTTTTTTTTTTTGCATTGTCTCAAACAATTTTCTCTTATTTTCTTGAATAGAATTAGCAGACACTTTCAAAGAGAAGTCTTTTGTTTAATTTGATCGATAAAAAATAATCATGCTGGTCAAATTAACTAAAATAGATTGTCTTTTTATTATAACAATGGAGTTGTAAATTAGTAGCAATGCAATCATTTCCTCGAGGAAAAATCGATATGCTAAAGAAATTCTTATCTTATATAAAAAGAATGAAATGGATGTTACATAAGTGAATCATCAATCTTTTATAAAACATCAATTATCGATTTTTAGCATTTTTAAATGCTTTTGTGGGCGCAAGACAATAAGTTTCTGTTCATAAAGTTTAACTTTATAAATATTTGTTATTAGCCATGTCCAATAACCAATTGTTTAATGGGCATAAATAATTGCTAAAAATATCAATTAAAGGTTTTTTATAGTTTGATCTTAATGTATTGCATGTTACTCTCAAGTGAGAACTATTTTTTAAAAAGCTACTATATGCTGTTTTAAAATTTTATTCATTTAATGTGTGATGCATGATTTGGGTAAGTTTTTTTTATTTTTGTTAGTTTTTAATATTTTGATGTTGCTCAAAATATAAATATCGTGGTCTTCACATATTTTATTTATTTATTTTTTGGATCTGCGAAAAACAGGCTTAAAGGTATTTCCCTACTGGCTACTATAGTAGAAGTACATTGCAGCTTTCTCAGTATAATCCTACATGGCACACCGAGAATTCTTACCGTCGCACACGTACCTATTTTGCAAGGCTTCCTTAGCAATCGTTTCTCTTCAATTTTTCATTCACTTCAACTTTTAGAAGCCCTACAACGTCCAATTCATTGTGCTATGCATTTCCCTAATTTTCATTCTTTCCATATAATTACAACACAAGCAGAAACAACAGTATTTAAAAATGGGCGCCTTAAAAATGTGTTTCATAATTGTTTGATTATGAATTTAAATTGTAAAAAAAAAACATGCTTTATACTGAAATTTACTAAACATAGAAAAATAAGCTGATTCTTCACATCTTGTTTTTCAGTAGTGGAAAAAAATATTCTGCTTGAAATATTTGTATCAACAATGTAAATGATCTGAGTTTCACTTCAAAAATGAAATACATTGTTGTAAAATATTTAGTACATTCTCGAGTATCCGGTTTGCGACTATACGACTTCCTTACAATCTAACACAGTTTTCTTAATCGTAATTAATTGAGGAAGGCAAGATATTGCATTAGCAACATTGGCAAGGAATTGGAAGCAGGCATCTGTTACGATCCTCCTACGTGTTGTGTACCAAATGCAAGTTGTGACAGGAAAAGAGCAGCGTTCTGATCGTTGTTCGTTATTTCGTCAGTGTGTAATGGACCTCAATTGTTGCCACTGTTCCTGATTATAACTATGATAACTCCTAGCATAACTCATGATTATGCGCAATACGTACAGGATTAGTAAACTGTTCTTGGAGTAGGCTTAATGTTTTTTTTAAGTATACCACAGTAAAGTGTACAGAATTCATGTTAAAATGCAACATTTTATGTCCTTTAACTTAATTTTTTTCTAATAAATTCTTACAGTGCAATACATTAACGTATATAAACTACCTGTATGGAATCTTCTATTTTAACTCGACATGTTACCAACATTTCCGCTATGTTTCCGCGAGCTGTGGCTGCGTTTTCATTCTCCGTGGTTTGAGATAAATGAAAGGCTTAGTACGCAATAAGAAGTGAGAAAATACGTTCATAACAGTTAGTTTTGGTATAAAAACTTTGTCATCTTGAATTGTTGGGCAAAGAAATGAATTCGTAGAACTCCGGCTTAACCAGACTTTTTGTTATCCGGCCAGTCCTTACGCCACATTAGGTCGTATACTCGAGAGTGTACTGTATATAAAATATTTTTTAACAAATTATTGAAATAAAAAAATTATATATGCAAAATTAATATAATTGAAAAGATAAATTTTGAATCTTAAAATGACGTAAGGAGCCTTTTTAGGCTGTAATATTTTTGGAAATTATAGTTAAAAGCTACCGAAATTTTATTTCATTTTTAATTAATTATATCCCAATTAATATTACCTAAAAATACTCCCTAGTGTGCATTTTCACACTCCAAAGTATACATATGCCAGATTTGGTAGATTTAGATCAAACAGTTTAGTCTTAGCTCCAAAGCTCACATCGATATTCATCTTTATTAGAAATAAAAATTAATCATTCTAACTAAACTAGTAGCAAATTAAACAGAGTCATCGGATATATAGTTTATATTTAATTCCATTTGAATCGTTCAGATATAGCTTTACGTCCATGATCCCCCTCAAATTAAGAAATTAAAATTGTGCTATTTTAATTTTATGCAATTTGTTCTGCTTATTTTGTGCATGAATCTTTCTAATGGACATAGTCAAATAACATTATAGTGATATTGAAAGTGTAAATATCTGATTCATTACCTTCTAAATGTTATGATATTGTAACTTCACTTTTTTATTCGTTTCGTAAACTACAGAGAAACTAACTAAAATCCTTGTTCCTTAATTTTCAACAATGGACGTAAACCAATCAAATAAATATTTGATGAAGCAATGAAAATGGATTGAATTTCAGGATAATAATATATTCTATTGCTGAAAATTGTGTATAAAAATTATTTTTTAAAAAATTGTCAAAATTAAGCAAAATTTTCCATTCCATATTTAACTGGCATCAGTGAAATCATAATTTGTTTTAACTTTTGAAGCAGTATTAATTCGTTTTCATGCAATAATATTTTCTTAAATTATAGCGGGAAAATTCCAAAATTCGACTTAATTTCAAATTAACTAAGATTATAATTAAAAAAGTGCACATTCCCATCCTCCAATGTATATACGTGCCAAATTTGGTCGCATTAGATCAAACGATCTGACCTGTCGAGCGTCTTCACACATCCACTCATACATATGTTCATTTTTATTATTAGACTAGCCACCTTTGGCGACCAGATGGTTCGTCAATCTTAATTTTCGTTTAAATTTTAATAATCAAATATTTTACGCAATTCCTACTTTAATAGATTCTTCATCAAAATATTTTAAAACTTCAAATTTTGATAGTCATATAATTCACTCATAATATTATAAAAGCCTTCAGTCATTACGTAATATGTATCTCTCTAATTTTCTGTTAGTTCCCGTAGAATTTAGGCTTTAAATTAAAGTGGAAAGAATTAATCTGCAATTAATATAATAATATTTTTTACTGAAACAAAGTATTTTTTTATAATATGATTACTGATATCAAAACTGAGCGTTTAAACTTTATGGGCACTAAAGAATATCTTTCTAATTTATGTAATATCTCAAGAATTTCTCAACAAAATTTTCTCAGATTCATCATGAACAGATCGTTTAATTAACAATGTTTAATTTTAATTATTAGATGTAATTAATCGATTTCTTAGAGATAAAAAAAATAATGCTTGTATTAATAACCATAAAGTTTCAATAATTTTAAGATATATTATTAAATATGGAAATTTAAAATTCATATGAGTGATATTTTTGTAAAAAGTCATAAGTAATATTTATTTTTACTCTTAATATAACGTTTTGTTTCGATTTAAAGAATTCTTATATCATATCGTGATACAAAGATTATTAGATTGTAATAATGCACTTTTGAGAATATTTATTATATCACTCTTTTCACTCATCATTATTATTGTCACATTCAGTTAACAAGTAATTATAATAATAATGACATGAGTAAGAATATTTAAATTGTCATCCACTTCTACACATTCGAGGTATTCCAACAGAAGGGATTTTGATCATAACACTAAAATAATACCTATTTATATTAATATCTTATTTAAAGTGGGTAGCACATAGCTTAAAAAACTATAGAGGAACATTTCTAACTTCGCAATCTTTAATCAAGGCTAGAGGATGAGGAAGTCAGCTGAGCCATTATAATTTGTCTCTTCATACTAATGGAAGACCTGAAATTCTAGCCAGATTTCACGCCACTAGATTCTTATAGACTGCGGATTTCCTTTGCAGTTGTGATCTGTTTACCAAGTCGAGGGTTGTTGTATCACTATTCCACAATAAACCCTTTCACGAGGCCCTGAAATTAGTCATGAGACTTTGGAGGAAAGGGCTATAGAAGTCCTCCATCTTTCCTTCTAGAACCCTGGGCACTATTACCCGACCCTCTTCTTCTTTAACATTTTGTGAAAAAAAATCTTATTTAACTCATAGATGACATTTTCCCTAAGAACTCTAATGATATCTTATATTGATAATGTAAGAAAGACCTTTATTCTTCAATTTTTAATAAATGCGGTTCTATTAGAAACATTTTTCTGTAAAATACATCTGAAAATTAATCGTATATCATAACATTATCGTATTATTTATTTAGGAACGAAAATAATTTGAAAATCATTTATATTGAATTGAAATTTAATTTTAGTTAATTAATTAATGTCGGGAATCCATTCGCATAAAGGAATGTTGGAATGCAAAGATGTGTACAACTTACTTCAGAAGAAAAGTTTTTTAAATAATGCAAAGTCAAGTTTAGGAATTGTCATATACAAATGTTCTGAAGGATAAAATTCATCAGATATCTTTAAACTTGAAATGAAAATTCTAGTTTTGGAATTAAATGTCACAACTCCGTGTACTGGGAAATATCTAATTAACTGGTCTACCAGATACAGTATAAATGAATATTAATAACTCGCTTACTGGAATGTACCAGCTGCAATATATATTTTTTAAATAACATTTCGCAGTAGTTCACAATGGCGTGTATTGAATATAATCCCCTAATTAGAGTTAGAATTAGTAGGATCTCAAGCAACCTTTGAATTTATCTTGCAGTTATTTCAACTTTCACGAGAGGTCCTAGAAATGTTTCATATCTGTCGGCTGAGTAATTGCAGTAATAGATTCTTATTAACCGTTGAATCCTACTACAAACCAGCGAAAAAGCAAAAAAAAAATTAATTAAAAATGTGGCTATGAATTTACTCAGCGACGGAAAAGGATTATATTTAATTCACGGAAGTGTTTTTTTTTTCTAATTAAACTAAAGCGAAATTCGTAACTGCTGTTGTTTAAGAATAATGTGGTGAATTATAAAGCTCATAGATTTGTCAGACATGAATTTTTAGAATTTTTTGTACAAATAAGTTCAAAATTAAAGAGCACCTCAAAAGCAAATATTTTAATATCTTAATTATTGTTTTGTCATATCACTACCTCTAATATTAATAATGAAACGAATGACTTGTTGGCGTTTTTCGGAATAGACCGTAAGACCTAGAGTATCCATATTTAGTACAAACATACTTTGGAATATAGGAATGTGCACTCTCGGACCAGTTTTTAAGGATATCATTCTAATTTTATCTATGAAATTTTGTCTTTTTCCTACGTTAACTACAGAGAATTTTAATGCTAAGAATGAATTTTTAACTTCATAAATATGAAAATTATATTTTCATGATATCAACTTCATAGTGATGCAGTGGTCCTTCGAATATTTGAGTAACTTCAAAAAATTGGCACTTCAATGTAATTTGTTACTTTTCTTTTCATTACTGTATTGAAAATAGCAACACTTTTTACATTTAAATTTCGATCTGTGTCTTTTATTTTGGTAAGGTAACTTGATAATAACCAGTAGGAGTAGTTATCTCGAAACTGTCTCGCCCACTCTCTATTGAAAGTCTTATCCGCTTTCCCTTATATAAAATTGGGGGGGGGTGCAAGGCCACGAATACTTTGTCCTGGTGAATGATACTTGGGAAATATAAATTTATGATGTGAATCTAATATTATTATTGAACATGTCTCGAAAAATATGTATTTTTGAATAATTTTTGCAAGCCAGTTGACATCAAAATTTGGCATAAAACTGCAATTGTTGCACCTACGAATTTCATTAATTTATGTCATTGGGTTTATGAATTACTGTAGTTACTTTCATACATACGAAAGTACAGACCAACAGAGGATCTACCTTTGATGGATTTGGTTCAAAATTTTAAGAGTCACATTTAGTTGCCAAACCTATGCACCAAATTTTATCTATCTAATTCTTTGTGTTTGTAGCTATCAGAACACTTCAACTCAAACAACCTAAAAGACTTACTATAAATGTTTCATTTAATATTTGAAATAAATCTACAAATTTACTTGTAATTCCGCATACCAAATTTCAGTCGTCGAAAGCGTGTTTAAGAGTTTTTCGTGTTCACAGGCAGACTTACTGACTTACAAATAGACATAATGGCAAAAATAGTTTTTCGTATTTTCGGAGGTCGGAAGCATCGAAATCTCGGTATCTGACTTTTATAATATCTCCTATCTGCTTTGTATACGAGAAAGTAAAAAAGCGATTTTTACTTTCATTTGAATTTACATATATAAATGCAGAAAGTATTACAAACATTATTAAACTACCAGATTTTTAAACAGATAAGCATGTTTCATAAGATTTCATGTTTATGTTTGAATCGGAAAACTCACAGAACGTCACACAGAAAGAAAGTAATATATTAATGCGCTCAAAGTGATTTAGAACTCATTTTATTGTGGGAAAATATTTACAAATAGAACCTTCTCAATATCTGTTATAGTATCTTGAGAAATTATGCATTCCATCCGATAGTCATACGAATGCAGATCAAATGAGAATCACAAGTTTCCTCATGTTGTATTCTACAGCACCTTCATTGTTTCTTTCTGGCCTTTTGTCCAGGAGAAAAGTTGTATGGAAATAAATCAGACGGAAGCAGACCTGGGAAAGACTGGAATGCAATTATTTTGCAGATAATTGCCACAAGAAAGGATCTGTGAGTCGGCGTATTGATGCCCTAATCGAAGCATTCTAAAATCTGGCCATCGAAGCTACAAACGTTTAAGTACTTTCAAGTATTCTTTAAGTGATTGTATGTCTATACAGAAAGAATTCCTTATTTTTAGGGAATATAGCTTGATTTTCCTCTCTCCTCCCCTCGATGGGAAGTTTTGAATGTCTGATATCACGAGCTACGTGTATGTGCTGTATGTATTTGCACAGGAGGCGATCCCTTCTGACTGTTCTGTAGCATGTTACACATCATGGAAATTGCGCTATTTATTTTCATCTGGAAATTATTAAAAATGCTTCTGAACTTTCCGAAAGTTGTAATAAATAATCTACTGGCGAACAGATTACCTTTCGTGCTAAAATTATTGGAATATTCTATGGAAGTATCACACACATAAACATATGAACTCGACATGTCCATTATGATGATTTAAAATAATGCAATTTGCACTAATTTTATTCATAATATGTATGTTTTTGATAACAACAATCGCTTTTATAATTGATAAATTACTTGATTTTAATCATCTTGTTTATTACTTTAACAAATCTTTTTAATAATTAATATACTGCGAAATCAATGAATGAATTTCTGAGTAGTTGATACACGTATATAAATATTTATACTATGTTTAACAGAAATAACTTAAAATTCATTGAATAAAGAAAAAAGTAATTTGCTTTTTCCTAGTAATATTTCTTTGATGGGAAGTATCAAATAGATACTATTTTATCCATCAATTGTAAAGCTCAAAATTTGATTCTAAATATTGTAATATGATAAAGTAAGAATGCCACAAACAAGATACCAAAAATTGAAATCTTTATACCATTATAATTAATGTATCTTTTCCTTTTTTTAAGTATTCCTTTTATATTTCACCCTGAAAAACCATTATTTATTTTAATTCACATTATTTTTTCCTTTTATTAATTATTAGAGACTCGGAAATCATGTACTAAAGAAACGTATTTAGAAAAAATGACATAAACTATTTTAAAGTAAATAGAAGATTGAAATCGATTCGCATTATTCTGAAATTCGCTCAGAATATTTCACAGTTAAAAAATGGAATTACGTTACATTGATTAAACTAATAATAATAAATTAATAAATTTTTTGGTGCCAAAACTATTTGCCATTTCAAAGAAAGCTCAGGAAACTAGTTAAATAGAACATGATTTAAAGCAAAGAATACAAATTATTAATTTGAAACTTCATTTTAATTAAAAAGTAATATAATATACTAATAAATTTGAAAAATTTAAAATATTTGACTTATTATAATCAATAAAAGATTACTGATATATTTTAAAAACATTTGCTTAAAAATAATGCAAAATACCAAAATTTAAAATTATCGAAATAATTCAATATCTTGTTGTCACATTCATCGTCAAGGCAAATTATAAATAAGCACTGATTAAAGAATTTCCTCTTAACCCTAAATGCTAAAATATTTTTTTTAAATGAAGAATTTTGTTTGAATTTAAATAAAGGTAGAACATTTTTTATACTACAAGTTATTCGATAAAATAATCAATGCGGATTTAAATTTGTATATTTGAATATATTTAATTTTTAAGAAATTTTTTTGGGTTTTTTTTTCTGGAACTCAAGGAGTTTATACAAATGCAGATAAGGAATTCTTTGATACTTTCCTTGAAAAATTAGATCTTAAGAAATTGGATTAAAGCTCTGAAAAGGATTATTTCTCCAAATTCATGTGATTCGAAGAGCTCTAGATAGCATCGGGATATTTCAGCATCTTTATGTAACATAATTTCAACAAATGGATTTTATTGTAATATTAAAAGAAATGCTTCATTTAGGGCTTCCTTTACAGTTGGGATCCCCTTACAGGCGTCTAGTATACCTACCCTTTAATATGTACTTGATATTAATAGTTATTAAACTAGTAAAAATAAGATTATTTGAATTTTCTAAAATAATTCTATTTTCTTCGATTCCCCTTATTTAAATAAGACGAGGGAATTTTTCGATAAAAATATTTATTCTTTTTTCACTTTTAAACTCCGCATAAAAATAGATTGGTAGATATAAATTAATTTAAACAATAATTTCCTTTGATTGAAATTCACATTTCAACATCCCCTCTTATCGTCAAGAGAGGCCAAATCACCGATAGCATCTTGCTTTCTAACAAAGCTATTTGTCATCCTTTGGCGATATAAAAGGATACCGACAGACGGATTTCTGTAGAGTGGAAGTTTTGATATATAATAATTAACTATATAGAAAACATTCGGTGGGTGTAAGGTAACAGAATACCGCCGCTCTGGATGACAGAAAATGACATTTAATCCCACAGGAAACACATCTAGTAAAAACGCAAAAGAAAGACAAACAAAAAACAAAAGAAATTCACAACACAAACAGATGGAAAATAGCAGTAACAGTAGCGCTTGGAGTGCAGATATAGAGTTCGTTCCACGATTAATACTCCAAAAAGAGAATCATCCCTCATATGAGGACTTCGCCTTTTATATTCTCCTAAAAAGTATAGAATTTTCTAGAAGGATTTCTAGATCTTGGTCCCTAATAGTGAGAGATTTTTTCCTCCCCTTTTGTCTTGCAATTTGTAGTCAAATCGCCTATTTTGCCATCAAGATTAAGTGTCAAGTCATGACATCCATTCGGCTTACGTTACTAATATCTGTAAATCTATCTTTTCAGTGGTGAGACGAACATAGCAGAAAAGCAATATTCTAGTTTCCTAACAGCATTCTGTACATTAAAGCTTTATTAATGTTTTTCTGGTGAAATTTGATAGAACAGCAACAAAAAACAACCCTATGTAGACGAATTAATTTTGTTGACTCATTCATGATTTGCACTCCAAGTAGTTTTTGTTTGCTTTAAATTTAAATTTTTTTTAGCTTCAGAATTTCTAAGTTATGATGTTTTTATTAATTTAACTAGAAATCAACTGTTGGAAGAGACTGAAGGATTTAAATATGGTTCGAAAAGAATTATATACAGTTAAAAATCTTTTTAACAACACGAATGAAAGAAGCAAGAAAGTGAGTCAGCACTTTGATAGAGAATGCGTAACTTGGGAGCAGACATGAGTGAATGTTAATTAATTCAACATTAGAACACAAATAACGTAAATCCAGTTACAATACAACTTCAAAAAATGCGTTTATCTATCGCACAACTAAGATTAAATTCTTTTGATTTTGAAGTTTCCCATTTTGTAGACAATAGGAGACCATTGTGTCTGGGACTAATGTCTGGAATTTGGGGAATTGAGGGTTCCAACCTTCAAATACAATTTCGCCAAAGAAATGCCCTGTGGGGATGTAATGTCTGTTAAATCCCTCGGGGAAAAACTTCTTTTTATGACTGCGATGCAGAAAGAGGATAATGTTAACTAAGTTAATACCCTCGTCATCTGATCATGGTTCAGAATTACAAGGTCCATCTTAAATTGATCATAGATTTACTTCGAAATTGGATTTTCATATAATTAAACTTTTGAACTATGATGTAAGTCTCCTGCCAAAAAGTGCTATATGCAATTATACGAAGACTTAATATATATATATATATATATCTGTTACTTTGTAGAACATCCTAGCGGATAGAAGCGCATTTCATAACATAAAAAATTCTACTGCTCTCTAACTTTGGTACATTTTAAGATGCTCCAGGGATTTATTTCCTACAGCATCTAAAGAAATCCGAAATTCAACATTACATTTTAAGAGATGAGATTTAACATTACAAATTGCATGTGCTCTTTAGACTGAAAGCATCGTGATTGATTCATGAAACATTGAAAACTTCCAAAGAATTTCCTACGCTCAAGCTTCTGTATTTATTACGCACCGTAAGAAATAGTTACGGCAGTCCTTCAATATTTTAAGTGCTTTTAAAACGACTACAAAGTACTTAATTTCGAAATGAATTCCTCCTCGGAAAGTACAAACTCTTACAAAATTGTTATTCTGCCATTTTTCGTTTTAAAAATCCAATAATTGAACACAAGTTTTAAAGTGATGCCTTTATCAACAAATTTGAGGATATTCCAGTATTAATAAGATTCGAACTATGTTTGAAGGGCTTCTGTTTCGAAATTTTGTTAGAGTAGTAAAAGAGAATTGTATTTGATGGAACTTTTCTCAACATTGGACCCTATTCTAGTATGAATTAAAGTGTGTTCAATATTACTTTATTCAGATCTTCACATATGCCACACATATTTCAATTAAAATGCAGTTATTACTTTTCTTTATACGAAGTATTTAAAGAGAATGCACCACGTACAAGTTTTGAATCTAAAGTGTATATCAGTATTAAATTTTGAACCAAATCTGCTAAAATGTTGATCTTTTGTCAGCTCAATGCATGTAAATACGATGACCCCCCCCCCCCCAACGACTTAGATAAATGAAACGTGATGCATGATCTGTGTCAAATTTCTAAAATTGATATCCAGTATCAAATTAGTGCTTTCCTTCGCTCGAAAAAGAGTTCAAAATGTACACATGGAAATAATGAAGCACAGAATGCTTACATGCGGGAATCTGAAAATAAAAATCTGAGCACTCGTATCGTTCATGGTTGTACCAAAAGTTAAAATTTTTCCTGGGGGATTGGGTATTCATTAGAAATTAGGAGATAAAGTTTCAGAGAGACCTATTTCGTAGTTTTTACTGTGTATTGTACGCGATGACAACATAATCACAGAATCTACAACGTACTGTAAGCAAATAGAAGCAAAAGCAGTATTTTCAGAATATTTCGATAGACACCCACAGAACATGCATGTAGCTATAGAACTTGGATACTTCACTCTTTGTCATGAAATGAGCTACCAAGCGGATGTTGTTTATGTGATTAAATAAGGATGTTACATAGGAAGAATAATAAGTAAACATACAAGATTTTAGCTTCCATTTGTATTAAAATTTTTTCTTACAGTTGTATATATATATATATATATATATATATATATATATATATATATATATTAAAACTTTGATTTATTTCACTACTGGAGACAAAATTTACGAACATAGAATAAGTAGTAGGAAATAGTCAGTCTACATCGCGACGCAACAGCAGAAGAGACAAAAATTTTCTCCTTCAGTGGTTTTACAATAAGAATTCGATAGAGATTTCTTTGACACGTGTAGACTTAGAAAAGAGAAATTTAGCTATCTTTAAAGAATGTGGTAAGCATTAAGGGGGGAGGGGGTATCCCTTCGCTCAGAGCGTGAGAACCTGCTGAATTCAGCATTGTACAGAACAAGTGTAGAATTATTTAAATAAAAAAGTGGAAATAGTTAGGGAAATAAGAGAACTTTTTAAAATGAATATGGGCTAAATTAAGATAAAAATTAGGAAATTAATTAAGACAAATTAGTTTAAGAGATATCATTTTATCTTGATATAAAATTGCCATAAAATCTAAAACTTATATTCAAATTTTGAAAATGTTTTTATTTGCTTTAATAAGTCTTGTCCGTAAGCCAAACAAATTTATAAACACAGTTTTTTTAATGTCTTGCTTTTATGAGCACGTAAGTAAAAAATATATAATTTTCATTTCATTATTCAGGCAGTGATTTCTAAAAGTCTTTTTTAAAGAAAATAATTGTGAATGATGCTTGTTTTGAAATGTTATATTCTCTTCCTTTCGATAATATTTCTCTAACAGTTAACAAGATAACAAGGAAAATTGCTTTTTTTTTTGCTTGCCTTTTTCTAGTTTTCATCACAGACTTGTACCTGATACAACTCGTTCAACTTACGTTGGGCGGCATAATAGCTACATTTTAAGAAAATTCGTGATAATTGTGGAAGTTCTAATGCTATTTGTATATCTAGTCACTTTTATGAGATAAGAATTTGTAATAATAAGTAAATCCTTCCTAAAAGACATCAAGAGGAAACTGGTCCATATTTGTGTATAATTTGAAAGAAAGCTGAGAAACCTGAAGCGGGCAACACAACCAAAACAAACCAGTTGCTAAAGTGCACATGAATTTCCCAGTTTTTGAATAATGAGGGTGAAAAACATAGCCATAAACAAAAGTACAGAATTCCTTCCTTTCATTCACGCTCCTCTACAGTGCTATTCTTTATCATATTACTTATGAGCATTTATAGATTCAAGGATTAATTATTATAGATTAATTTAAATGAACTACTAGCCACCTTCGGTATTTAGCTGTCCACTCACCATATTAATAGAAATAAATAATAACTAACTTTCATGAATTACATTTCATCACACCAAATGAGAATACTAAATAATATTACATTTAAACATACTGAACTTTTCTGTATATTAAATTAATCAATTTTTATTGGTTAAATAATTGACGAAATGGATATAGTTGCTGTGGTTAAGAAGAATTATATAAAGATTTTGTTCTACATATATCTTGAAAACAGAGGACTGAGGGTAGAAGGCCATTAATGATATATTTATAGATCATGAGTTCTCACGTAAGATAAAAAGTATCGAAATCAAACTAATGATTCGGGCTTTTACAGAGAGCATACTGTAAAATAATAGGTTTTATATTTCATTCAAAAATAGGTGTACGGGGGTGGGGATAGAGGATCATTGGTTCTAGGAGTCATACGCTTTTATATAAAAATTAAAAATTGACTAAATATGTGCAATAGTTGAGGTTATGAAATCTGTTTCTTTCTCCTTTTTTGCCTGTTATTTTAAATATACAAACGTAAGATAAAAATTAATGAAATCGGATCAATTGCTCTGTTATTTTGTTTTCATTCATTTTAAATATACACATACTATATTATTAAAATGATTTGAATTATATTTGAGATGTTTATAAATAATATTTTGCCAATTTGCAAACTTTTTGGGCTTATTCATAAGCATTACGTATAAATAAAAATAAAAAAATCCTCATTGGGGAATTAAATACGTAATTTTGAAACATTTGTGAACATTAGTAATCCTCAAACGGCAGTCTAGCAAACATTTTCATTATTAGGTTTAATAATTGAAGCTTCTTCAGATATACGGCAATATATCTTCTGAATATGAATATATGAAATGGAAATTTTGTGTTAATATACGGTATTCTAAATCGATTAATTAATTAAATTCATTCTTATCCGGTAAACCATTTAAGCAAACTTAGAGTGACCTAATCCACATGAAATTCATCCCTCGCAAAACAGTTCTCACTATTCAAAAGCGAGAAACTTCCACATCATCCAAAGCCTTTCGCGGAATTTCAGAGCGAGCCAATAAATCCATTGGCCTTCCGAATTGCCCCTAATGTGTAAACAACTTCTGTGCAGAGCAATAACACTTGAGATCCTAATTCTGGGACGAAGAATTCCCAGAGTTGATTAAATTCTCCGTTCGTGGTCTATAATCACTCAGGACGCTTAAGCTGCTGTCTAGACTAGGACCTCCCTACAGTTGAGCGGCAGAGATGTTTTGGATACGGGCTGCAATCTGTCTACAATAGAGCGTTGCCTCGGCACTTCTGGAAAGAGAATTCGTAAAGTCCCCGAAGTTGTGGAATACTACCCTATTTACGGAAATTGGATTTTTAAATTAAAACTTTAATTTCCTTATAAAAGTGCTCTAGTGTTGGGAAGAGCTAATTGCGAAAGCCTGCCAAACTTTCGTGAGAAAAGGGAAAAAGCAGACGAAGAAATTGTCTCCTTTTAGAAAAAAAATTCCTTAGCTTAGGATAATTTGATTTCAGACGAAGCTTTTTAAGCTAATTAAATTAATTCAGTACCAGAATTAAATTATGATGAGTTAGCTTAGTTTAATTAGATTAATGTCAGATTTTTGCAGACTTTTTTTTTAAAGATTCCTCAGACTTTTGAATAGCGGACAGATTATGAGGATGAAAAATGAACTTGCACCACGTGTTCACCTCATTAGCGGAAATATATTTAAATTTCGACAGATTTAATTTGCACCAGATCCATGTACATTGCTAATCTTCCATGGTATCCTGTTTTGAATACGAGACTGTGTCATTTGTTTACCACGGGCCTTGAATTATAGCGAAGGCTTGGAGAAGAAAATAATGACAGTTTGGAAATATAGTGAAAAAATTACGGATTTTTGAAAGCTATATTTAATTATAAGAAAAATAGCTGTTTTCGGTGATCTGCTGTTTTACGCGTCATATTAATAGAATCAATAAAACAATGCCAATTAAATTTTATGAACTGCATCTTGATACAGCGAGTGAAAAAAATTGTATTGAATTTTATTTGCTCAATAAATATAGAGCCTTCTTATTAGTTTACTATGAACATAAGTGGCAAAATTAATCCATTTATTGAAGCTGGGGTCTGTGTCAAGTAAGGCTGGGCAATGACAGAACGTCATCATCGCGATATATCGTCCAAAATCAATCGATATTACTCGATATGTTGCGATTTTATTTTTTATTTATTGCAATAATGAATTATAAATAATCTCTTAGCATACTGACATCTCTGAAATTTTCGAAAAAAGAAGAATTTCCAGTGATTTCTTTTTTTATTTGTATGATTAATCTATTAAAATCATTGCTTTAAGTGTTCAACACGACTCTGAAATAATAAAAAAAAGCATTTATCATTCCACCACACATTCCCATTAACATTGCCCATATTATAAGCATAGAACCTTTTTCATCACTATGGTACCGAAACACAAAGAGAAATATAGAAAAATATTATCAGAGAAATATTGAAAAATATTATCGAGACTGATTCTCTATACTCTTGAAATTTTGAACAAATCGATAAGCATTAAAATTTAAATTGTTATCAAATGATCGGCGAACAAATTTATAAAATATTAAAAATAATCCAAAAACAATATTTTTTTAAATATTAAGATGTGAAAATTATATCTATTTTTAAAATATTTAGAAGCACGAAAAAAAAATTAAAAGCATTAAAATGAAAAAAAAATGATAAATATCATAAACAATTTAATACATATTTCATTCATATATAATCTGAAATAACTCCGAATATTAAAAGATTTATCAATATATCAATATATATTCCTTCTCCAATGTACTTCCAAAGTGATGCCTCCGAATCCAATGGAAAGATGTTATCAAATTTATTCTCAATTGTTTGATTGCTCAATCAGAATCAAAAGTTCAATCAATATCGAAAACTCAATAAATATCAAAAATTCGATCAGGCTTGTTGAGCATCAAATTTTATATAGTGATCAAATAACTTTGGAACTGATCTGACGCTTAAAATAAGCTTTATGGTAAATAAAAAAAATTATGTAAAATATATTATGAAATAGAAATTTTAGAGGTAAAAAATTCGAAAAATTGTACATTTTTTTTAATTTAAAAAGCATTTAAAAGAAAAGATTTTGAATTAAAAAGGGAAAAATAAAAGCATCATTAAAATCTCAGAAATAGTGCACTAATATACATCTGAAAATAAAACTAACTAATAAATGTCTATAGATACAAAAATATATATCCACTCTCCAGAAATGTTTCCAAAGCAGTGCCTTCGATTCCTATTGGTAAGTACAGTACATTCCCGAATATCCGGTTCGAGTTTATCCGGCTTCCGTAATATCCGACCTAGTTTCCTTTTATCATAGTTAAATGAGGGCGTCTATTAAGGACTTTTTCAAAATTTAAAAACTTTAAATTTTGCCTCTTATATTAGGGTTACATTTTCATATTTGTATAATCATTTATCAGTGAAAAATAAAATCAGTTTGAACCAATTTTCTTTAAAACTATGCCTACGATTTATGTTAATGTTTTGTTTATGTTTCCTGCATTTAAGTTGAGCATTACGGAATTCATGTTAAAATATGAACAGTTTATATCCTTTAACTTACCTTTTCACTTATAAATTCTTCAAACGTGTAGTACAATATATAAACATATATAAATTACCAGTACAGAGTCTTCTAATTTGACTCGACGCGTTACTGGCAACTGCTTCTATGATTCACTGAATTCATCGCAGCGTTCACATTCAGATAAATGGAGGGCTTAGTACTCAATAAGAAGTGAGAAAATGCGTATTATAACGGTGAGTTTTGGTAAAAAAGCTTTGTCATCTTGAATTGTTGGACAAAGAATTGAATTCATAGAACTCCAACTTATCCGGAATTTTTGTTATCCGGCCAGTCCTTTCGCCACATTAGGTCGGATACTCAGGGGTGTATTGTATTGCGAGATTTATTCTCACAATATTCGATGCTCAAATCGAAAGTTTAATCAATATAGAGAGCTCGATAGGTACCAAATTTCGATAAATACCAAAAATTCGATCCGGCTCGATCAGTATCAAATGGTCGTTTAAGATTGGTGAGCATAAAAATTTAGATAGTGATCGAGTTATGGAGGAACAGGACTTCCGCTAAAATTTATCCTTATCATAAATAAAAAACAACAAAATTTAGTGAGCAATAAAATTTGAAATAGAAATAAAGAAATGTTTTTAGAAGTATAACGGTAGAAAGATTATATATTTTTAAAAATTTAAAAGCACATGCTGTGAAAAAAAACGAATAAAAATTTTTTAATATAATTTAGAGGTGATTTTGAAATTTTGAAAATGAAGTTTATGAAATTTGATATGCATCAAAATTTTGACCAGAAATAAAATTTATTCATAGAATGGCAAGTAAACTTGCAACTTTAATTTTTCAGATTTATATAATATTTTTCTTCGTCTGTTGTCATCATGCTTTTATCATTGCAATGAAGGAGAATGAAACAATAAAACATACAATTGAAAAAAAAACTCTGAAAATGAAACAATGATAAAAATTCTAAATACCTATTAAGCATCGAAAATGAAAATTAACTGAGCGGATCGACTCATTGGATCATGATAGATCGTGGACTATAATTCATCTTCATGCTATCGATAAATTGATTATTTTCCAAAACTGATATATCAAAAAGTCGATATTTATCTTTTTCGTTATATCTGAAATCGATACAGCTCTAGGGAAAATAACTTTTTTTTTGCGATACTTCTCGAGAAAGAAAGGCAAAGAGGAACAAGCGACTTTTGACGGCACTAAGTCATGTTTTTTTTCTTATTGAGAATATACAATTAAAAAGTTAACTTTTAATTAATTAATTAATTAAAATTTAATTGATTTGTAATTTAGCTCAAAATTTGTAGGTTGGGAAGGATAGGGGCCAACAATGATATATCTAGTAGAAATAAGAAGAAAAAAAATTAGTGAAATAAAAGAAGAAGTTGGGACTGGTGGTTTTTTTTCTTATAGAGAATATGCAATGAATTAATAGTTTTAAGCTCTTTCTATAAACAGGAATCATTGATGGCATATATAGGAATCGTGAGATATCATATGGAATAAAAAATGGCATTATCGGATAAATGGTTTATCTTAGAGGATAAATTCTTTAGTTTTGTTAATTATTTTAAATATATAGATTAACTCTATATAATTTTTGTGCTGTAAATATCCTTTCTTTTCAATTAATGCAAAATTTTCAAAGATGAATAAGGTTTTTTGTGAATGCTGTGTTTAAGGTGTTTATCGCTTGGTAAAAATTTAAATTAAAATATTTTAAATATTATAGTGAATCTAGATTTTAATGTTGAATATGTTTAAGAATGTGAACGCTTATATCATAGGCGTGCTTTTCCTAACTGTTTAATCATGCTTTTTTGGACCAATGAAATATTCCCTCTGCCAGCATTGAGCCATTATCCGTAGTAAAAATTTATAACATTTTAAAAATATTCCTTAATATTACAATCTTCTGCCTTCCATAACAACATCACCGCTGTCTTTTTTACAAAATACTTCAAACATGAATGCGCTTCTTCTCCATACCTTTTCCCAATAATATCTCTACTTATAATATAGAATGGACGTGTGCGTGTTTGGGGAGTTAAATCTCTGCTGGCTAGGCCGTTCGACTTAGAGCTACAAAATTGATACATATGTGAAAAATGGGAATGCGCACTTTAGAGCGATATTTAAAAAATTTTATTAGAATTTTAATTAATTGAAAATGAAGCAATATTTTGGTGTATTCCAGTAGTAATGCAAGAAAATACTACAGGATAAATTCTATTTTTATATCGTTTTTAAATTTACAAAAATTATCTTTCCAACTAGGCCAGTTTTTTCTATTAAATTACTTTTATATTTTTTATTAGTTTTCAAAAACGTTTTAAGTGTATTTTCAAAAAAAAAATTGCATTTAAAATTTTAAAAAATTTAACCTGCAGAATATGCTATGTATGCATGAGAAGAATGAGATTTTATCAGAGTTTTACCATTATTTTGACAAAAACTCAAATTAAAAGATTACAAATAAAGAAAGCTGTAATTCTCAACATATGTCTTACGAAATTAAATAAACATAAAACAAGAATTTTTCTAGAAAAAAATACAGGAAAAACTAATTTGGGCCTCTTTAAATTATATAATTTATTAACTGAATAATTCTGTATTATCTTACGCAAACAAGGATTACATATATATATATATATATATATATAAAGTTTCCACTATGATCAACCCAACCATTTGTAATAGGTATATACATTAAGTAAAATGGTCTAAATAAGGAAAATAATGAAGTTTTATGTAGTTCAATTAAATATTCTAATGAATTCTAAGTTTTAAATTTTTGCAAAAACATTTTGTCCTTAGAGTCACCTTTATTGACAATAAAGATGTGTGTGTGTGTGTGTGTGTGTGTGTGTGTGTTGGCACTTTAGAAGCTAGACCGTTTGATTTCGAAATATCAAATTTTACACATGTAAATTTGGGGGGGGGGGGGGGGGGGGAAGGTGCACCTCGAAACAATTTGTTTTGAAGTTTTAATGAGAATTTCAATGATTAAGCGAAATATTTATGTTTTTATTCTATAGCATCTGAAAACTTTACAAAACAGAAATAATTTTTACATCAACTTAAAATTAAAAAAATAATTATTTTTGCAATAATACCGATTTTTAACATATAAATTAAGTTTCTATTTCTAATTGATTTTAAAAAAACGTTTTAAGCGTATTTTCCAATAATTTATTTCACACACAATAAAGATATAATCTAAATTTCCGAGCACTTTAAGCGTGCATCAGGAAAATTAACATTTATCAACTTGTTGCCATTACGTAGGAAAAAGATTAACTTAATTCCCATTGCTCTTATATTTCCTCTAAACCTAGAAAGATACAATGGTGGACACATGTTTGTAAGAAATGAAGTAACCCTGAAACATGACATTTTCTGGAGAGATAACAGCAGGAATAAAGTTTCTATGAGCTGCTAAAATATCTGTATTATTAATTCAGTATTTTTATAGTATTGAAAGCAAACATGATTGATATAAATATAGTATGTCCTCTCTAAAAGAGTCCCAACATCTAATATCTAAGCAATACAAACATGTACATATAATAGGGAAATGGTCTAAAGGAGAAGTGAAGAATACTACTTTGTGCAGTTTGAGTCAATAAAGGTTGTGATGAATAACGAATCTTATATTTTTATACAGATCCTTGAGTCTGTGAGTTATATTTATTATTGAGTCTGTGAGTTATTGAGATTCTAATTTTTGAAATAAAAATAAAACTTCATTCTATTGCGATTAAAACTGAATAAGTTATAAAAATATGGATATTACTGTCTTATAAAACTGTGCGGTTTTAGGTCACTCCATTGACCATCTGCAAGAAGATAATCAGCGCCCGAAGTTTCCTCATCACTGATTAGCTTAAAATTATGAAATTGCTAACTGTCTTAAAACAGTGATATGCAAAACTTCATAATTCGATCAGAGGATTTAGTCTTAGAAGATATGAAAGTTTTAATTTATTAAAAGTTGGAGGGATAAGAGTATTCGGAATATGATTCTTTAGAAGCGAAAAGTTGTATTAAATTTCGCTTTCATAATTTCTTTTACAATTATTTTCTGAACGATAATAAAATATTACTTACGTCCTTAAATCCTTTTGAGAGTAAAACTAAAAACTGAATCTTATGATGAATCAGAGACATTTTTCATGCATAATTCTTTAAGTTACTACATAAATTTTACAAAAAATATTTTATAGTGGACATAAGAATCCATTGTTGAATTACTCTGTTTTCTAATTCATATTTTTACGCAATATGTTTAATTTCAATAAAAAAAGTTTTTATGTAATTATTTTCACTTCAGTTAAAATTTAAAATTTTACAGGAGTTGACAGAAAATTAGAGAAATACATAGTACAGTGAACAGAATGTCCTGTCGCTTCTATAATAGTACGAGTTATATTACAATTAAAATATGAAGCTTAAAAATATTTTTCTGAAAAAGCTATTAGGAGACAAAATTGCATAAAATATTTAATTGAAAATTTTAGAAAGCATTAATCCCTGCGAACCACCTAGCTGCTTAATGCGGTTAGCATTTTATATGCTATTCTTAAGACACTAATTAAAAATTCATCTTTTGTTAACAAACGTTATTGAGAAACTCTTAATATTACTATTATAGAAGAATGAATATTTAATCTTAAAAACAAACTAAACAAATTTTGAATGATACGAAATTAATTCTAATTTGATAAAGGATAAATCTGAAAGATTAAATACTTGATTAAGGATAAACCAATTTACCATAAAATAAATAAATACATAGACAATAAATTCATAATTTGGTTAAGATTAATTAAAACTTGAATTAATTAATTAAAGTTAAGGTGTACTACGTCAGCTTTAAAAAAGTCTGACATCATTTCTGTCCCCTGTTTTCAGCATTCACATTCAAATTTCAAAGATTGGTAGCAAATGTAACCCCCTTCGCTAATGTCCATTATTAGCACGTATAATCCAAATGTCAAAAGAAAAACTCGTGTCAAAACTAATAATAAGAGAATATAAGCAATACATTGGAAACTATCCCCATAAAATTTTGCCAAACAAGATATCTTGTCACATAAAGTTTGGACGCTAGTACGGATACAATCATCGAAATGCTGAAACCAAGCAACATTCCTCACATTGCTTCT
>JAPMOR010027578.1:976249-986603 GCA_026543865.1 Argiope aurantia
GTGAATTAATGTATTTAGGTCTATGAATATCGAAAGAAAATATGACATTTTAAACCATTTTTTTTGTCTGCGACCGTCAGTAATTTAGTAATAAAATGCTCAAGTTGGCACACATGATAATAAAAGGACTCCATACAATTAAATATTATTTCATTTAAAACACATATTTAAAGCGATTTTCAATTAGAAATATTTGCTTATTTTTAAAAGTCAAGAAATTTGTTATTATCTCACGTTAGTTTGTTCATTTTATGCATTATAATTTTTATATCATATCAGTTATTATATTCAGTATATTGTTTTTGTATACATATAAAGTAGCAAACATAAAAAGCATAAAAAGTTCAAGACAATAATTTAAATAATTTTCTGGTCAATAATTGCCTTGCAACATTAACGAAAGAAAGCGCTAAATTCTACTGTCCTATATACTTGAATTGGAATTAAATGTATTTAAATGGTTTTGATATTAATATGATTTATATATATCTTAAATGAAATTATAATTAAGTAATTAAATTTAATTTCAAAGTTTTATTTGTACACATAAATTTCTCCTTATCTTGACCGGCCACATAATTTATCACATCAGTAACTCTGTTGCCATGGCAACTATTTATCTGCAAGGAGCTCGTAAATTTTTCTACCATAGTTTTATCGAGAACTTTCATCCAAGTAATAAATGGAATTTATGGTTCCTGGTGAGCAGTTTAATAACTCTGTATTAGAAATTTGTTCCAGGACGTTGAATGTTATTCGAGACAAAAATTATCTCAAGTTACGTGACATAAATTTATGTTAAATTTCATGGAATTAACTAACCAAAATTCCTTTAATATGTTTTATACAATAATTAAACTTTATCTATCTATACTTATAATAAAGCTCAATGTGTGTGTGTATGTGTATGTTGGCGCTCTACAGGCCAGACCATTCAACCTACAGCTACCAAATTTGGCACATGTATACCTTGGAGGCCGGGAATGTGCACATGGGGGTTATTTTTTCGAATTTTTAATTAGAATTTTATTTATTTAAAAATTAAGCGAAATTTTGGCGTGTTTCTGCTATAACCTCCGAAAATATTACCGCACACAAAAGATTTTTACATGAAGTTTAAGATCAAAAATTTATCTTTTAAATGATACCAATGTTTTAACCTTAAAATTGAATTTCTATTTTTAATGAATTTTTAAATAAATATTTTAATTATATTTTTTAACAATTTTTTTCGTACAAAATAAAAATAAAATTTAAGCTGCACGAGCACGTTTCGCATTCAATAGAAAAAATTAACTTTTTTCAAAGTGTTGCCATCCCATTGATTAAAGCTCCAATTAAAAATAAATTAAATCTTTTTGGAAATGAAATCTGCAAAAATATAATTTTTGGCACGTGTCTGTAGGAAATGAAACAAATATGAAATATTATTTTTTTCTAAAAAATAAATTGAAGAAAAATTATTTTATTATTTTTTACACTCTCTATATTATTAATCCAATAAATCAGTTATATTTTAAGGTAAGTTTTCTTTAATATGAACATCATATCCATTCAAATCATTGCCACACAGCTGATTTGTAAACCTTTAGTAAGTCACAGATCTGCTAAAGTGGTCTAAATGGAAAATGATTATATTTTATGTAACTTTATTCAATAAATGCTCAAATAAATAACGAATTTTTGATTTTACATAAAGTTTCTGCTGTGGAAATCACAATTAACAAAATGTTCTTGAAACACTAATATTTTAAATAAAAAGAAATAATTTCCAATCAAATAAATCAATCACTTAAACTGACTTATTTATGAACATTTGATTATCACTATTCAATAGAAAAAGGATAATTTTAGATTTTCCATCAATCGTTTCAAAGAAAATACGCCAAACAGCGCGCAGGTTTCTCAAGATTAATTGGCCTAAGATTATGAAAATGTTGAGTTTTTCTAAATTTTTAACATTCAAAACTTCATAAATAAGTCTTAATTGATCGTGGAAAATAGAAACATTCATTCATTTATTTAAAATTTGGTGTGTCCAGATTATTTCTCAGAATATGATACTTTACTGCATTAAATTTAGACTTCATAATTTTTGAAATATATTCATAGGCCGGAACAAAATATTATTATTGATTTCATTTCAATCCGTTTGATAGCAAAACTAAAAACTGAATTTTATGCTGAATCTGAGAAATATTTTTTGAATTATTGTTTGAGATATTACATAAATTATGAAAAATATTTTGTAGTTCACATAAGACTTAAATACCGAGCAATTCTGTTTGCAATACTGATATTCAATAATAATAATAATAAATAAATAAATAACAATAAAGATGATAAATAAAATAAAACGCTTGGTTTTATTAAAAATATCTTTATATTAATTGTAATTTCATCATTTGCACTTTAAATTAAAGTTGAAGTTTTACCGGAAATGACAACGAATTAGCAAAATATATATAGTAAATTGAACGAAACGATCTAAACAACAGTATAAGTTTGGTATGACTATCAAAATTGAAAGATTAAAAAAAATTTTTTTGAGAATCTATTAAGAGACCAGTTACATAAAATATTTAATTGAAAATTGTAGCGAGCGGTAATACTGGCGAACCGGCTGGTCGTCAAAGGCGGCTAGTTAATAATAATTTTAACATATCCTTTATGTAAAACAGCAATAAAAATTATGCATTTGATACTTGTTTCAGAATTATTTTTTTAAAAATACAGATAATGAATTTTGAAATATTCAAAACCCTTTTTCTGTCGTATTGTAGATAAAGATTCAGACGTTTTATATAGTTATTTTAGAGAGAAAAATCAGTGAAAATAGTGTCAAAAAGAAAAAAAATGCTAAAATTAATTTTTAAAATATTGCATATGTCAACTTTGAAAAATAGAATTCTAGTTATTGTAATGGATCGAATTCTCTCAAATTATTTTATTTGATCCCTAATTTTGTTAAGAAACACAAAATGTATAAAATTAAATAGCGTCAACTTATTAAAAAAATGTCCTGACTCTCACATTTAAAAGGAATTGTACTTAAGTAGAGTTTTATTTTGTACCAACTATTCTATTTTTATTTAGTATAGCTACTTTATAAATTAGTCATTTCTTTATAATATCAAATTCCTTAGTCTATGTTCATTTGATAGAAAGTTAAATTAAAAAAAATCGAAATTTTTATTTTTGGCGAGCACAGTAAAATGAAAGGAAGCTAAAGATTTCTATGCATAAAGTAGACCGAAAAGAAGGAAAGCTCTGATTATATTTAAAAATATATTTAATTCAAAGAAAATTTAATTTACATTTCACCTTTAAGAGGACAACTACACATTATTACAGTTAACATTATTGCATGAATTCCAACAAGCCAAAAGATATTAAATAACATGAATGTAAAAACTTTAGATTTGCTGACAGATTTTTACAAATTAAGTATTTTTTTAGAGATATAACATTGACCTTACAGGGATTTTTTTAAAGAAAGGAAAATATAAAAACCATAAGGGCAGATACCGGGGCTGTACCATATTAGTATAGAATATCGTAAAATGTCCGTTGTCAAACGAAGAATATCTAAAAGTTGTAGATTGAATTCTCATTGTATTCATTCATCAAATTATGGTGTTTGTTTTTAAAAACAGACTGGAATTTCAATTATATTTATCTAAATCATCTGAATCTTTCTTCTGAAGTTATTTATCCTTTTGGGAAACATAATATTATTAAGAAAAATTAATTAAATTAAAATTTTTAAAAATTAAATTTTTTTAACAGTCTTCAATTTCGTCAGTTCAAAATTTCATACTATTGCGGCTTGCATTCTGTCTTTTTTTTCAGTAAGAGACACTCTAAGTCAACTATAGTTAATTCATGCCAATTGTTGTGTGCGTGCCTACATGCAAAATTTGGTAATATTCGCATTCAATATTGGCAATTTTAGTTTGCTAATAGAATAGTTATTTGATTACTTCTTATTAATATTTCGCTAACAAGCTACAGGCTATTCTAGCCATGGATGAACAAAATTATCCCTTTTAATTATCTCCTTTGCATTTGCGTTTGTTTTTGAAGATCTTTTTATATTCAGAAACATTTTTAATCAGAACTAGGTTTCAGCCAATTTGTCAGTAAAGGCGTTCGTTTCATAATCAAAAAAAGAAAACAAACATCACTTTTCTGTCCTTCACGGCAAAGGGCGCTTTTATTGAGCATAAAGTGCCAGAACGTGTTCGATCGGAAACACATTCAATTCACTGCAATTATATCAAACCTCACTGTGCATTAACTTAGACATTAATATTCACTTGAACGCCTATACGAATGTATTTTCCATGACCTAAAATTGTATACTTATTGAAAATCCTGGAAAATTAACTAATTTTTTTTCCATCTGATTACAACAGCCACTTAAAATAAGGTTTAAGAGACAATTGAGAAGAAAATATGAACTAATGTTGTGATAATTGTAAATGATTTTAAGTAAAATGATTCAACTCAATTCTTCATTATTTATTTCAACTTCTATTATTTATAATAAAGACAGTTTACTGGAAAAAAGTCATTTAGTTATTGAATATTGGTATATATGGGAGAAAATTCTTCGAAGTGGTTATTTGAGTTAAGATGAGACTTTATTTTATTGGACAAAGCATCTACTTATTATACATCTTATTTTAATTGAAATAATTGCAGTAATTGCAAGAATTTTTTCCGATGAAAATACCAATAGTTCTTTAACTTTACCCTGCTTAGTTTCGTACTTAACAAATTGTAATAACATGCAATTAGACGACAAAATCAGTTCACATAGCTATAGTGGCATATGAATTGATCCTTTCATACATAGAGAATATTTTTTGAATACCATTTATCCATATAATAAATTTAAAACAAGCGTTACAATATTTGATTTAGACTTTGATGAATGAATACAAAGATTAGATTATTCTTTGCGTTCGATATAGGAATATTCATCAAAAACTGAGCAATCTTATAAGGAAAAATAAAGCATTTTTATCAAGTTTATTCTACTTAAGTATTTTTATAAGTTAAATGCGGTTAGAAAATAGTTCCGAAATATTACTTTGAACCAAGAAGGATTATTCCTACATTTGAGATTTCCGTCCTCTGTAAAAGAATTCGCGTGTTCGATGAATCCGAAAGATTACTTAAAAGATTTTGGATAATGCATTATTCACACGATGAATAATGCAAAGATAATCCTTTTCCACAAAATAAACTACTTAAGAAAATGGCATAGATTAGGTCTAAAAATAATAATGCATAACAATTGGTTTTTGTCTAAAATAAAAATGTTACTGCTTATTTAAATTCAGTTTAGCCAATGGCATTATTATTATGAACTTTAAAAAAGGATTCCATTAAAAAATATTTCGATGCCAAAGAATTCTTGCTTTTTGGGGCTCTTTTATGCACAGAAAGTTATATGTTAGAAAGTTAACTATTTGTGCAATAAATTGAGGAAAATACCACTGGATGTTTTTTTTGTTTGTTTGTTTTGCTAAACCTTTTATATAGTCTTTTTTTTCTAATGAAAACACGAGTATTGGACTAAAAAATATATACAAAATATAAAAAAAACATATGCATAAATACTCAATGAAATCACTTAATGCCCTCTCTATGGAAATCACTCGCTAAAAGAATAATTTTTTTTTATCAAAATCCATTGTGAACAATCCTTAGAAATTACAATTTATTAGAAAATAACTTGCATTTTTTTAATGTGTTGAACATTTGACGGAAATAGTTCACGATGGATATCAATTCATTAGAAATAAAAAATGAATTATTGTATTTCAATTAGAAATAATTTTTATGCATATCGATTCAAAATGTAAAAAAAAGACCTCATTTACTTTTATCAGCTTTACTTTTTAAAGTCACTAATTTTTTTTTATTTCTGAATATCAGTGGAATATTTTCCACAATGTTGCAGAAAACTTTAAACCTAAATTTAATGTAAATCTTTTGTGTAATTTAATATAAAACTTATCTTAAGTTGAGAAAAGGAAACATTATCTTTTTACATGTCTTTTCAATTATTTTTCTTTTCTTTTCTTCTTTTTTTTTTGTTCATTAAATTTTTATAATTTGTTTTAAAAATTCAGTTACAATTTATTAAAAAATAACTTTAATTTTGTTTAACTATTGAACATTTCACGGAAATAATTTATATTTCACGGATCTTAATTTATTAGAAATAAAAATTTTAAAAAAAATGAAATAATTTTTGTATGTTTAAAATAGAAATAATTTTTAAACATATCGATTCAAAATTTAAAAAAAAATAGATCTCATTATCAGCTTTATTTTTTAAGTCACTAATTTTTAATTCCTGAACATCAGTGGAATATTTTCCAAAACGTTTAAAAAAACTTTAAACCTAGATTCAATGTAAATATTTCGTGTAATTTAATATAAATCTTATATAATCCGAGAAAATAAAACATTTTCTTTTTACATGCTTTTTTTAATTCTTTTTTTCTTGCTGTTCATTAAATTTTTATAAATTCTAATGGAATGAAATCTCGATGTCCTTAATAAAAAACTTTGACATCCTTCTCATTTTCTTATTGCTTTTTTTCTACTAAGCTCTGATAAAAATAGCTGCCAAAGCTCCACGTACCTTCATAATTTTTCTTTATCTCGTTACTTATAAATCTTTCCTAAGCCAGAATTCCTCTTGGGAAACCGTAGGAATGGAGAGAATAATCGGATAATCGCTTTCGATGGAAACTAGTCAATATAAAAATAAATGTTTCTGCGTATCGTCCATTTCGATGATTGAAAACAGCATTAGAAAGTTTGCTAAGGAATTTAGTATAGTTTCCTTTAATTTTTTTAAAGAGAAAGTCAAGAATCCTAATAGAAGAAATGAATTATACTAAATTCTACTTACTCTATTTTTTTAAAGTATAAATTTTATTTAAATGAGTTTTTTTTTAAATTTTGGATCCATTTTGGAATTTCTAACTTGGAATACTGAAATAGATCGTAGAACAGAATAATTTTTAATTAACTAAATATAGGAAGTTAAAATATTGAAAAAATACTAAATACGATTCAAGCATTTAGTCCAAAATATCGAATCTCAATAAAGTTTGCTTTGGTGCTTATTTTATTTTTAATGTTTAAATATATAGCAAAGATAAAAGTGTGAACAAAAAATTATCCTCATTATCATCGCAAAGCACGTGAGAATGTTTAAAAATAAATAGTATTGATGTAAGATATATTTAAAAATATTTTTAAATTTATTACAATTAAAGAAAAGATAATATACGGAGATAAAATAATTATCATATGAAAGATTTTTTTTTATTTTTTAAAGTGGTGTAAAGATAATTTTTGTACCATATTATTTCAGTTGCTATTCAATTAATTCAGTTTCCGAATCAACTATTCAGAGCGTGTTTTTTTTAAAAGTTATTTCGCTCTATTCCTCATGTGCCAAATATGGGCACCAAAGGTCTAACGATTCTACCTTGTAGAATGAATAATTTATTTGTATTACTACAGTATCCTCTTATTTTGTTTTAAAAGATTTTTTCATTATGTATGCGGCATCGCATCGCTTATGATGAAATTTACAGGTTGCATGCTAATCAATAAGCATCATTCATATTAGAATTTGTGTTAGAATTCAAACTAAAAAAAAAGATTTGTTTCCAAACTGCTATATCAAATCTCTTTGTTGAAAGATTATTTTGGAGAATTGCATGATCTTTGAACTTCAAAGTGCTTTGCGCAATTTTTCATCATCAACATGATGCTTGGCATTAATAGCCTATTATTTATAGTGAAATATATGCTTACAGATCTTAGATGTATTGCAAATAACTATAAATAATCTTATGGGCCGTTTTATGGACTGGTGAGGTTGAATATGTGTTTTGTTTTGATCCAATTTTTCCTTTTTTTTTTCTGAAGACGGTACTGGCAATAAATATAAGTTTGAAATTCAAATTCTGTATACTTGAATAATTTTTAACAAATCGCTAAATATAATAAATATTTCTGATCGAAAATAACAAATTTGATACAATGTTATAAATTACATTTTAAAATATGTTTTTGAGTAGTAATTCTGATTAATATTTCGTATTATAATGCTAAATTCAAAAAATATCTCAGTTATTTTTTTTTAACTTATCACACACTTTCGTAATTTTATGTACTTTTTATAATTTTATATATTAAAGATAATTATATAAATTGAAAATTACGTCATTTCTGACAACAATTTTAAACTCCTCATCTGCTTATTGTTTGGCAGGACATTAAAATTCCCTACAAAATTTTAATCTTTTATATCGCATTATGCCAATATAATTTTGATTCCACTCAATTCAATTTTTCAGCAAATCTCTAGATTCATTAACAGATTTCCAAATTGAACGTCATATTTAATTCACTGAAAATATGCATCAAGAATTTTCAGAAGCAAATGAAACAATCTTCTCTCCAGGTATGTAGACAGATGGATATTTGTTTATGTGTCTTTTATATAAAAGTACAGTTTTTGTCAGATCATGGGGAAATTCAAGACACATGCCTTTCCGTAGAAGATGAAAACAACTGTTAACTTTTCAAAAGTTAATTAAAATATAATTTAATTTAAAAAAACTATCCAAGTTTTTTTAAATGTTGATTAGATATGTCAAGCTGTTTTTCAGCCAGCAAAATCTAGGAGGACCAAATATTGCCAAAGGCGGATAACAATAGATAAAGTTAATTCATATTTTGTCAGTTTGATTATGAAATTCCTGTAATCATCGTCAAATATTCTAAGAATTATTATTCTTTAATATGTGTTTATACAACTGATATGCGAAAATTATTTTGATAAAAAATACTATTATAGAGCATTTTAAGATTATTATTCTGAGTAACTTATATTGTTTTACAAATCACTTGAAATGTTTTAAAAAAGAATATTATTTGAACACTTTCTCGTTAGTAGAGTCTTATTTTGAGGAAGAAGTATCGTCTCAGGTATTGTTCTCATTATCGGACCACGGTTCAAGGATATCTGCAAAATAAACTTCGAATTACTTCAAAATGTGACTTTAAGGCACACAAAATATATTATTCATTATAATAATACCTTACAATACTTTCTACAGATGAGTAAAAATCGTAAAAAATATGGTTAGAATATATTAAACTCAAATGATTAGATGAAGATATTTCATTTATGAATTCTAGGTTATTAACTTTTGAAAACAATCTAATCTAAGTAAAGGACATTGAATTATTTTATTTAAAGGGATACGTAATAAATCCTATTCTAATATAGATCAGGTCAAAAATTTTCCTGGAATATAATTCATTTAAACTCAATAATACTTCATAAATCGACTAGAGTAAAAAAATTTTTTCTTTGCTCAAATGCGTTTTGAAACCCGATTTAACGTTTTGGAGCAATATAAAGTTAATTCTATAAAATACTTCATTCTCTGAATTATTTTCGTTACAGAATTTAAAAATCTTAAATCCGTAACAAAAGTGAAGACCGTTTATCAAACCTCTTGACGTGCAATTTTGCTTTCAGCTTCAGAAAAATTCCAGTTTATTCTAAGAGGCAGTTTCAGTAGTGTATTTGGTTACAAAATTAATTACCCGATTCATTATACGAAAATGATTAATTCACAAAGCGCTTTTAACTTTGTTAATAATAACTAAAAGTATATGTGGACACTTTAAAAATTGTGAAACCACTTCTTCGCTCTAATTAAAGGAGTCATTTATCTTTAAATATAAACTTCAAGGAACTAATACCCATGAAATCAGAATATTCAGATTTGATTGATTCTTCCTGGGCTAATAAAATCTCATTTGACTATTTTTCATCTAATTTTTCGAAATTAGGAAAGGAAAACTATACAATTTTTCCTTTCAGAACCATGGAGAAAGAGTATTCAGCATCTATATCTGAAAAAATTATGAAAAAATAACTTTTTTTGTGTGTTGGCACTCTATAGGTCAATCCACTTGATGTAGAGCAGCCGAATTGGGCATAGTATACTGACATATTAATTGGAATGCGCAACTTGGAGTTTTCTTAAAATTTAAGTTTACCAAATATTATTGCTAGTTATTTTTCTACGACATCATTATTGAAAAACCATCATTAACCATCTAAAAATTTAAAGAATATTATCTTCAAATTATATATTTTTAATTGGGATTCAAATTTCTCCTATAATTTTAACAATTTTTAAAAATATATTTTGTATAATTTCAAGCAATGTAATTTTAAAACTTTTCATTACAATTATTTTATCTTATATTTTCTCCGCTTCTCATTTATTAT
>JAPMOR010027578.1:986703-1004842 GCA_026543865.1 Argiope aurantia
TATAAAGTTAAGCGGTACAATACAGAAGAAGGTTTAAGAATTTTAAGAATAATGAAGAATGGTTCAATTCAACAACAATTTTGCATCGATTATCAGAGTTTTATTTTTGAAGATAAACGCAATCAGTATTCCTGGAAAACCAGCAAATCGTGATAGGTGGCTCGAAACAATTCAAATACGATAAGCACAAGCCTTTGCTTCACAAAATATATTCTTAAACAAATACGTTTCAACAATTTGGGGTAAAAATTCATTAAATTATTATTGCAAATATATAAAAATAAGGAACAAATAAAAATAATAGTTGCTTCTTAGTTTGTGGGAGTAAAAACTGTTGACGATGACCCTAAAATCAGATATGTGAATCAGAGAACTATTTCTACCAAATATTTCCAAAAGAAATAAAAAGAGCACATCCCAGATTTGCAGCAAGCTATTACTGCCCATTAAACTCAAACCGTCAAGAAATTAATTTACTGTTATTCTTAGTCACTATGTAAAATCTTTCAATCCATCAAACGACTTCTTGATATTTACACAGCGATTCTCGACTTTCCAAAATTGCTCTTAGGCAAAGTTATTAAAAGCCACGATAAATAACCTGCGTTTAACGAAAATCTGTGGTTTTCTATATGTTAGAGAAAACTTTTATTCGTTGAAAATTTAAAATTTATAATGAAACAAAATCTATAAGTTGTAATATAATATTGGAAAAGTTTAATTATTTAAATAATCGAGATTAGCTTAATATTAGCACATATAATTTAATTAATATTTGCAGAAATTTTCTTATCTTAAAATTCTTTTTTCAGTAACAGAACTCCATTTAATTGTTCCAATAACATATGTTAAATATAAACGTATTTCTTTGCTATTTTTAAATAACAAGATAATTTTATTCTAATTAATAATAGTATACTATCGTGAGTGTCTCCCCACCTTATCGCATACCCTTTATTAAAAATATTGTTCCACTTCCCCTGCATAAATCGTGGACTTGTTTAAGTCCACGAATGCTTTGCATGGCAATGACGAAGACTAGTTGCGAAATATTGATCTTTAGAGTGAATTAACATTTTTACTGAATAGATCGTGCGATCCTAAGCGGTTTTAGGCTATTAGTTCCTGAGTTGTGGTCAATAGTACCTGAAAATTGCATTTTTTCTAATCGATTGAAGCCAAAATTTGAAAAAATGTGCATTGTAGTCACAAAATCACAAAGCAAATTTCATATATCTACGTCATTGCGTTTTTGAATGATCGCGTTTGTATGTTTATGAAGGCACAGATCGATTGAAAATCGACTACTTGAGGGATTTGTTTATAAATTTTATTGATATATACACTTCAAATGTTAAATTTATGCCCCGAATTTTATCAATTCATCTGTTTTCATTTTTTAATTATCGTATTAATTTATATCCGTACAGCCGGACAGACCGATTTTCTCTTATTAGACTTCGATCACAATTTGAATGAAATCAAGAATTCAGTAAAAAAAAAACCCAATAAAACTTTCATCCAACTCGTTTCAAATATTTTTGAGTTATTGTGTTCATAGACAGACAAAGAGACATAATGCCAAAAATGCCCTTTTTTTAGCTCAGGATGGTCTAAAATATTTTTCATAATTTATGTAATATCTAAAACAATAATTAAACAAAAATTTCTCAGATTCAGCATAAAATTCAGTTTTTAGATTTGCTTTCAAAAGGATTAAATTAAATCAATAATAATATTTTGTTCCGGCCTATAAATATATTTCAAACATTATGAAGTCTAAATTTAATGCAGTAAGGTATCATATTCAGAGAAATATTCTGGACACACCAAATTTTAAATAAATGAATGAATGTTTCTGTTTTCCACCATCAACTAAGACTTATTTATGAAGTTTTTAATGTTAAAAATTTTAAAAAAATCAACATTTTCATAATCTTAGTACAATTATTCTTGAGAAACTTGCGCGCTAATTGGCGTATTTTCTTTGAAACGATCGATGGAAAATCTAAAATTATCCTTTTTTTTATTGAATAGTGATATTCAAATTTTCATAAATCAGTCAGTTTAAATGATTGATTTAGTTGATTGGAAATTATCTCTTTTTATTTAAAATATTAGTTTCTCAAGAACATTTTTTTATTCGTAATTTCCACAGCAGAAGCTTAATGTAAAATAAAAAATTCGTTATTTATTAGAGCATTTATTAAATCAAGTTACATAAAATATAATAATTTTCCATTTAGACCATTTTAGCAGATCTGTGACTTACTAAAGGTTTACAACTCAGCTGTGTGGCCTTGATTTGAATGGATATGATGTTCATATTAAAGAAAACTTACCTTAAAATATAACTGATTATAATATATAGAGTATAGAGGATTAATAATATAGAGAGTGTAAAAGATCATAAAATAATTTTTCTTGAATTTATTTTTTAGAAAAAATAATATTTCTTATTTGTTTCATTTCCTGCAGACACATGTCGAAAATTATATTTTTGAAGATTTCATTTCCAAAAAGATTTAATTTATTTTTAATTGGAGATTTAATCAATATGATGGCAACACTTGGAAAAAAGCTGATTTTTTCCCATAAATGCGAAACGTGCTTAATTTTTATTTTTATTTTTTACGAAAAAAATTATTGAAAAATATAGTTAAAATATTTATTTAATATTTCATTAAAAATAGAAATTTAATTTTAAGATTAAAACATTAGTATCATTTAAAAGATAAATTCTTTATCTTTAACTTCATGTAAAAATCTTTTTTGTGCGGTAATATTTTCGGAAGTTATAGCAGAAATACGCCAAAATTTCGCTGAATTTTTAAATAAATAAAATCTTAATTAAAAATTCGAAAAATAACCCCCAGGTGCACATTCCCGACCTCCAAGGTATACACGTGCCAAATTGGGTAGCTGTAGGTTGAATGGTCTGGCCTGTAGAGCGCCAACACACACACACTCACACACACACACACACATATTGAGCTTTATTATAAGTCCTATATAGAACAAACACATCAAAAGTAAACATAACATTTCAATAGTTGCCAAAAACAAAAGAGAGAAAAATGCAATTAATAAGCAGACGATATTTAGAAAAGTACAGGTATTTAGACCGGAAAATGAAATTTTCTGAAATTAACCACACGCGCAGACGATATTCATAAAAGTAAAAATATTCAAACCTGAAAAGGAAAATATATGAGTTATTCCATCAATAAATGCCATAAGTTTGTTTATATCTTCATTATTTTATGAGTCATTAAACATCAAAATGGGTCCGGGACTAAATAAACACCCTGTATAGAGAGTGTAAAAAATCATAAAATAATTTTTCTTTAATTTATTTTTTAGAAAAAATAATATTTCATATTTGTTTCATTTCCTACAGACACGTGTCGAAAATTATATTTTTGCAGATATCATTTCCAAAAAGATTTAATTTATTTTTAATTGGAGCTTTAATCAATGTGATGGCAACACTTTGAAAAAAGCTAATTTATTCAATGAATGCGAAACGTGCTTCTTTGATTTTAATTTTTATTTTTTGCGAAAAAAATTATTGAAAAACATAGTTAAAATATTTATTTACAAATTCATTAAAAATAGAAATTTAATTTTAAGATTAAAACATTATTATCATTTAAAAGATAAATTTTTGATCTTTAACTTGATGTAAACCTTTTTTGTGCGGTAATATTTTCGTAAGTTATAGCAGAAACACGTCAAAATTTCGCTTAATTTTTAAATAAATAAAATTCTAGTTAAAAATTTTAAAAAATAATCCCCAGGTGCACATTCCCTTTCTCCAAAGTATACACATGCCTAATTTGGTAGCTGTAGGTTGAATGGTCTGGCCCTGTAGAGCGCCAACACACACACACAGACACACACACACACATTGAGCTTTATTATAAGTATAGATATCTTGTTAAAAACCTAACATCTCTTTTCCTCCCAACGATGACATAATGAGCTTACGATGTTTTGTATTTTTGTTTTTTATTATGAATCATGAAACTAATTTATTTTACGAATTCATCTTAAAAGGGATTATTTAAAGTGCGAACATATATTCGGGTGTGTTCTGTATTTAAAAATTTCATGAATTTGTTCTAAATTATACTTGAATGATATTTATTTATTATTCGTGCTGACTTGTTCATTTTTTTTTCTGATGCCTACATTTTCTGTTGTTTTATCTACCAAACTTCTAGCACAATTTGGGATAAATTTTTCTCTCAAAATTCTTCCTGGTCAAGAGTTTTTTCCTTTCAGATTTGCTGCTTTTGTAAGAGAATCCTGACTTTTTACAATTTTAAATAAACACAATGCATGAATATAGAACCTTTATACCATTACACAAAAAATCGCTAAGCACAGACTTAAGGATTTGCAAGGCTTGAAACATTCTAAGCCTCATATAATATTCTGCGATGAAAAAAATATATAATAATTTTAGTCATTGGAAACGTATTGGCGTGCTTTAAAGTTTTTTATTACTAGATAAAGGAATTCTGATGCATATATAGACATTATTGTCCCAATTTTTGCAGGGGCCGCGGTGGCCTGGTGGTAAGGTGTCGACTTCGGAAGCGGAGGGTTTCAGGTTCGAGACCCGATTCCACCGAAGAACCGTCGTGTAAGGGGGTCCGTTGTACGTTAAATCCGTCATGACCAAACGTCCTCCTGCTGGTGTGGAGTGGTGTGGAGAGGGGGGTGCCAGCTCAGGTGTCTTCCTCGTCATCTGACCACGGTTAAAAATTACGAGGTCAGTCCCAAAATAGCCCTAGTGTTGCTTTAAAACGGGACGTTAATGTAACTAAACTAAAAACCCAATTTTTGCTTTTTATAACTCTTCACACCGAAGGAAGATGAATCTAGGGCGATAGAAAGTCTCCCAGCAATCTTCCCAAAAGAGATGAAGACCAAAACTTTGGAAACAATTTTGGCTAAAATTCGAAATAGCCAATCAAGCTTCTTGAATTTTATCCTTCTTGAACTTTATAAAGTGACCTAGTAAGAGGATTATGAAGTATTTTTCCTGTGCGACAAATCTAAGTGAACATAATATACTCATTTCTTCACTATTGAAAATGAATGACACTCAGCCTAAGTTGAATTTAATCAAAATTTAATACCATCTATCTAAACATGGATATTCGTGTTTATCAAAAGCAAAATTCAATTTGTAAAATGTAATATATATATATATATATATATATATATATATATATATGTGTGTGTGTGTGTGTGTGTGTGTGTGTGTGTGTGTGTGTGTGTGTGTGTGTGTGTGTGTATAAGCATATAATTTTTTAATCAGAAGGCAGTCTCGAAAAAATTGAAGAAACTTTCGATTTTTTTGACGTTGTTTTATTTCATCCGAGGAAGGCACGCATTATGTGCAAGCAGGAACGTCGAGCACACACACAACACAGAACGTAATTAAGAAAAGCTCATGAACATTTTATCCCTGGTCTTATATAACATGAGATATTGATAGAGAAAATATTTTTTTCACGTTGCTACTACATTGATATTTAGATAGGGATTTTCTGTACACACGCGCTAATCAGGAAAGGGAAACACAGGGATCTTTAAAAAAAGAATTTGTTAAGTTAGCGGTATTTTGTCCCTTCACTCAGAGAGTGGGAACGTGAAGCTTTTAGCCGATTCAGCAATTTGACAAAGCTTCTGTTGAATTAATTAGATAGAAAAAGTGGAATGGGATCAGGAAATAAGAGAATATTCTGGAATAAAATTAATATAGGCTAAATTGAGCTAAAAATGAGGAAATTAGTTAATTTTAACTTAAATTTTTAAAATATCATTACACACACACACATATATCACACACACACACATATCACACACACATTACATACACACACACACACACATATATATCACACACACACACACATCTCTCTGTGTGTGTGTGTGTATATATATATATATATATATATATATACAGAGAGAGAGATGTTTATGTTGTCATTTCAATGTTTTAAAGCCATGAGATATTTGAGATCATCATAAGAAATAGTTTGTTTATAAAGTATTAAATATATGTTTTATTGTTTTATCACTATTATGATTATTTTAAAGTTTTACAAAAAAGTTATTTTATGGTTACATTATTTTAGTAAAAATAAATTCACAAATACATTATTTTGATTTTTTTATCAGCATTTCAACTTAATGAAAAGCATTGATACGCAGATTCCATCTTCAGATTTTTCAATATTTTTAGCATATTTACTGTCGTAAAGATTTTAAACTCGCTTGCTTTAACTTGAATGAAGCACATGACAGAAAGTATTCATTATTTGTTTAAAAATAATATATAATGTAAATATACACCTTCAAAATGCCGAGTATTTTAACAGAATATTTGTGTTTTTCAAAATTTCAAGTACAGAAGAAAATCACCTACGTTCCACTCGTTTATTAAACCCTTTTCAGTTCTTTTTTTAAAAGAAAAAGGACATTCAAATCAGGCGAATAGTCTTATTTTGCTTTTATTTCAAAAGAAGAGAGGGTTAAAAATAAAATGGCGGAAAGCAAGTAAATGTATGCAACGTTCAAAAACCTATTTAATATTTTTGAAAATGGAAAAAGTTTCACCGGGCTTAAAAATGGGAATTTATTTTTGACGTGAGCGAAAGGAATGGTAGAAAACTGTATAAATTTATTTATTTACTTTTCCTCGTGGAATTGAATTCCCCCAAATGTATCCATTTTCAAATGACTTTTCAAATTGCGAAGAAAGGCGAGGCGTCAAAATAACTTATTCGAAAAAGGTCGGGATTCTCCAAGAAATATAAGAAGACAGAAAAAAAATCGAATCTGTTGACTCATTCACTTTGGTATTTAAATATGAGAATCTCTTTTAAGAAAAACAAAATTTCGGCATATTTGGAAATATATATATTTGTTGTTGCTATTTTATTCTTTTCTTTTCTTTTTAAAAATCAATAGAATTTATTTCCAATGTGTTTGTACTTTATTTCAGGAAAACTATTATTAAATAACCGGGATGGGATTTATTCCTATGAATATTGCCCTCGTAAGTCATTATAATTCTTTATTGAAAATATATCCCGTGATTTTAGAAATATGGAGTTTCTCCTGTGTAAATGGCTAATCATTAAGCATTAAATAAAAAATATTATTTCAACCCCATCCTCCCCCACCAAAAGAAAAGAGAATCTGTATTCCAATCTAAAAGAAATTCCTTTATAAAATCATAAAAAGATGGAAAAAATATTTATAAAATAATACAAAGAATGAAGTTCTTCTGAACACCGGGAAAAAATGGCTATAGAAAACGAAACATCAATGTGCAACAGAAAGCAATGTGCAATTAGATGATAACGTATACTATTACGTCTGTCAAATAATTAGAAAATCGCGTGAACCGACTCCATTTCATGATTAGAAAAAAAAAAAGAAAGATTAGAAGAAGAAAGAAATTCTTCGCCTGAGGCTTTGGAAGGTAATTCTAGGGAAATGCGAAATTATTCTTTTTTACTTTCTCATATACGAAATATATAAAAAGTGTTCTAATAGTCCAAAAATTAAAGGTAGAGATTTTCCACGAATCTACGCATCTCAGGTCTTCTAGAATTATAAAAAAAAACACACATTTTTGAAATGACGTCTGTCTATCTGCCTGTGAGCAAAATAACTCAAAGACAAATTGAGCTAGGGGGTTACACTTTAATATATAGACTTAAGATTTATTTTGTGGTTTTCTATCTTTTGAATGAAATCCATTCAGAGGAAGACTGGCTGACTGGTTGTTCGACTAAAAATGAGCACAATATTTGCAAAATGTAAAACGCTGGATAAATAAAATTCGGTAGGCAGAATTAGCTCTGAATTGTATATTATAATTCGAAGTTTGTGCCAAATCTGTCAAAGGAAGGACCATGTGTCAGTCTGTGCTTACGCATGCATGTAAACGCAGTAACTAATTCATAAGCCTAAAGACTTAAATCCATGAAATTCTATATGTAATCTTGGGGTTATAATTGCACTACCTCCATGTGAAATTTTAGTTACAATCGGTCAGAAAATAGGAGTCCAAAATTCGTATTCACACAACAGATCCAGTAACAATGCCAGATTCAAGCAAAAGACCTACATTTCGAAACTATTATTTGCCAATGCCATGCAAGGCATTCAGGGCCATACCTAAGATCCACGATTTTATACGAGGAGAAAGGGATAAGAATTTCACGGGAGAGTAAGCGAGAAAGTTTCAAGAAGATTACTATTGCTAGTATTTACATGATATTGTTTTTTTGGGTGGGAGGGTACATTGAAAGTGCAAAATCAAACATCAGTCTACTCTTTTGGAGATATCGATGGACACAGACTAGAGTTTAAAACTTCAAAATCAGTTGGTCATTAAAAAAAAGAAGAAAAGAAGCATATTAATAACTAGCCGCCTTTGGCGACCAGCCGGTTCGCCAATCTTAATGCTCGTTAAAATTTTAATAATTAAATATTTTATGTAACTCCTATTTTAATAGCTTCTTCATCAAAATATTTCAAAGCTTCAAATTTTGATTGTCATATAATTCACTCATAATATTATAAAGGTCTTCAGCCATAACATAATATGTATCTCTCTAATTTTCTGTTAACTGTCTTAGAATTTATGCTTTAAATTAAAGTGAAAAGGATTAATCTGCAATTAATATAATAAAATTTTTTACTGAAACAAAGCATTTTTTATAATATGATTATTGATAACAGAGTCACTGAGCATTTAAACTTTATGGGCACTAAAGAATATCTTTCTTAATTTATGTAATATCTCAAGAATTTTTCAATAAAATTTTCTCAGATTCATCATGAACAGATCGATTAATTAACAATGTTTAATTTTAAATGCATCAAACACTACGAAAATAAAATGAATCGTTTAAAATAATCGGTCGAAAACAGGTTTAAAAAAACTACTTAAAAAACGATGTACTTAAAACTATAAGCATATACAAAAAATGTATAACTAACATGAATACAATTTAATTACAAAAGAATGCAACTAACCTAAAAATAATTTAAATCAAGAATCATCCGTTTATAATATTGTCAACAATTAGAACACAATGCGCATACTTGAATTTTCAACCCCAGTTATGGTAAGGCAAATGCGTGAATTTTCTACGCCAGTTGGGGTAACGCTATGCAGATTAGAAACTTTTAATTTCATTTATTCTGTTTTATTTTAATTCAAAAGTACTTCAGAGTGAATCTGAAAGATCGATTCATTAACAATGTTTAGCTTTAAATGCATCAAACATTAAGAAAATAAATAGAATCGTTTGAAATAATCGGTCGAAAACATGTTAAGCCTACCCTCATTAGCGTGGGGGGAAAAAGTGATGCCTTACTCATTTGGTGGTGGGGAAAGGAAGATTCTTTTGGCGGAAAAATTAGATTTAATTAATAATTAAAATTCTAATTAAAAATTCAAAATGGGACCCCAGGTGCACATATTCGTCCACCAAGATATACATGTACCAAATTTGGTAGCTGTAAGTCAAATGGTCTGGCCTGTAGAGCGCTACCGCACGCGCACACACACATTGAGCTTTATTAAAAGTATAGATTACCATTCTTCATATTTTGGAAAACTTTATTTCTTTTAAATGTGATAAATTATCCTAAATATCATGAGTCCACATTCGACTAAAATATTTGTTACAAGAACTTTGAAATATTAATTATATAATCTAGTAGAAAGATTTCAATATTACGAAATATATTTTTTGTGGGAAACTGCTGAAATTACTTTTGTTAAAAAGTCTAATTTTAGTGAGTCGATTAGCTCTAGTATATGAATTCCTCAAATGCGTTATTACAAAGTTATTATATATGTTTCTTTGCGGCATTGACCTTAATTCTCTATGAATTTTTTACAAATCCACTAGAGGATTTCAGAATAATTTTGATTTCATTTTTAAAGTTAATAATATTTATCTGATACAGAGAGCTTTGGGAACCAGGGAAAGTATACCTCTATTCTTAAAATATGTAGTGATGGCAGTTAAAAAACAAGGAGACTTTCAAGGTACATTAGGATGCCTAATGTTGCAACATTATACAGCTATCGATCTTTAAATGAGATTGCTATAAGATGCTTCTATGAGATTGCTATAAAATTCAATTACATTTTATGACTCCCATGAAGAGTTTCTGAATTCTAATATATTTGGATATTGCTAAATAGTCAATCTTCTTCAACTCAATACTTAAGGAACTGAACTGTGGGTAAGAATGGCCTATATATATATCGGCAAGGGAGGTAACTAAGTTGCTGATATTATGGTCAAGGAAGCTTCATTATAACCAAGGATAGCAAGTTTTCTTCTAACTGTCAGTGAAAATGCCTTCCTTTAAAAATAATTCAGATCAATAAAGTATGGCATTGATGTCCATTATCGGCTCTTAAGAAAAAGGTCGGGAGGAACCATTCGTTTCGAAGACAATAAGGGTCGAGAAATGATATATTTTTCATTTTTCTAGGAGGAGCATCAAATGCCCATCATTGATCATAGAAGAACATGATAAGACTCATTTACTCATATTCTCCCAGAAGTACATATTGCTATCGACAAAATTGTGACAAATCTCTTAGTATTTTTTTATTCCTTGGGAGGTGCAAGGATTTATATAGTCTGTTCTTACTTATATCAAACTGACTTGTTTAATATTATAAAGAATGGATATGTATGACATTTACTCTGTAAATATCATGATTTGTTGCAAGTTCAGTTTCTATAGATTTCTAGAATTTATAATTGCTCTCTATAAAGTGCCTCTTTAAAACTTATTTCAGGTTTCATAACTATCAACTTAGATTTTTTTTAAAAAGAAAACCACTATTTTGAATCACTATTTGATATTTGTTAAAATTTTCTATCAGGTCAAGCTAAAACACGCCGGGAAATAGAGATTTTGAAACTCTATTATAAATCAAACCGTATATATTTCGTACAATGTTGTAATTTGCTATTTTGACTTCTCTTTTTGTCATAAGTCAAAGAAATAAAACAACCGCTTTTCAAATATGAAGTAAATTTTTTGTCACCTGTTAATTCTGTTTTGCAATTTGTATTTTTAATCATATTGACCATCATGAGGGAAATTGTAGGGCCGCATTGGCCTGGTGGTAAGGCCTCGACTTCGGTTTGTGGCACGATTCCACCGAAGAACCGTTGTGTAAGCTGGTCTGGTGCAAGTTAAATCCGTCCGGGCCAAACGTCCTCCTGCTTGTGTGGTGTGGTGGGGAGAGGGGATGCCAGCTCAGGTGTCGTTCTTCGTCATCTGACTGCGGTTCAAAATTACAATATCCGCCCCAAAATAACCCTACTTCTGCTTTAATATAACTAATTAATATAACAAAGTATATGATACAACTAAATAATACTACATTAATATAACTAAACTAAACTGGACGGAAATTGTAACATTATTTTAAAAAAGATAAATCTCACAATAAAATACTACGATTAGTTTTAAGAATCCATATTCAAATTTTATATAAAATTTTATAATTCTGCAATCGGAGATATCAAATTCAAATTTAGATTTTTGTTTGTAACATAGTAAAAAAATAACCAATTAAATTCATCTTTCAAAAGAATGATGTAGATTGTTGATTTCGGAAGAAATGTTTCAAGAGAATAAATAATTAATTTTCTGAAGCTTTCTGTTGAATTTATCCCCTAAAGTTTCATCTATGTTATATAGCGAAGAAGCTAAACAGATTAGATTTGTAATGGTGCTAATTTAGTGAAAATCTGGGTTAAGTTCAAAATGAAACATCAACTTATAAAGGAATGAAAACATTTATTTTTCTTCCATAACTTTCTTGCTGTTGAAGTTAGGAAGATTATTTAGGCTTAGCAAATTATTGCATTAATATAATGAGTATTATTTCTGCTAAAAGTTATTTTCAAACTACTACTAGATTATTTAGGCTTAGAAAATTATTGCGTTAATATAATGAGTATTATTTCTGCTAAAAGTTATTTTCAAACTACTACTTTTTACAGGTTGATATTTCTTTTTATCGATTATTTTTTTAACCTAGATACGTGACATTTCGTTAGAAAGCTTTTTGTAATTACATTCTCGCAAAGAAGCTATGAAGTGAGGAATGAAAATACTTACTATCAGATTCGAACTTTTCATTTCTCTCGATATTAAAGCTTAAAGGCGAATTTTCGGCACATTATAAAGAAATAACTTTGTAGTAAAAGCTTTTGATCTTTTAGAAGTTTTGTTCTTATCTTCTCCAAAAAGCTTCAATGCATAATCTTATTGTAAAAAGGCTGAATACATTTTGCTTATCTAAAATTAATCAAAAAGGAATTTATGTTTGCCTTCCAATCTGCTAAAAGAATTCCTCTTTTAGCATTTATAATATCATAAAATTGAACACGTGATTTATTACAAATAAGAATACCTTTCCAAAGAAAAAGTCCAGGGAGATATATTATATATCTCTACAAAATCTATGAAATTTTTCATTTCCTTGTTAACGCTCTAACCGGAACATTTTTGAGTACCTTTTTATTCAACAGATAATTCTACGATTTTAAAGAATCATCATTCCGGTCATACTGTTGAAATCAACTCTACTAAATTAACGGGAGTGTTCTTTTTTAAAAAGATATCAGGATATAGATTCATTAAATGGCAGGATACCTATAAATTAAACCATTTAAATTCTGTGCTGGAAACCGTTGAGTTCAATCTTAAAATTCAATTCACCGAAACTTCGATTAAACCAGTGAAAGATTAATTAAGAATTTAGATTAAACTTTCTCGAATAAACTGTAACAAAAATGTTATTCTCGTCCATCACATAAAAGACCTTATATAAGACCTCGGAAGCCTTGCATAGCATTGGCGAACAATTATTGGTCGTGAATTAAAAATTTCTTCTCAATCTATTGTGTGATTCTAGGCATTTTTTTCACCGTTTAATAACTTGCTTGCGGTTATTCAGAATTCTAGTTCGTACTTTATTCGATTAATTTTCAACCAAATGAAAATGAAATTTGATAGAGAATTGCAATTATAATCACAAAATCACACTAGCTACATGAGAAGCCCTTTTCTTTGATAAAAAAATTTATCATATTCTTTTTCCGTTCTAAACTCCGATTATATTTGCAGAAACAATAAATTACTTTAAAAGTTACAATAATTTATATAACATTGTTTAGATCAAAATTTGCTTAAAATTGTATTTCTCTTAAAATTATAGTTTTCTTTGGAGCGTGAGTGAATCAACTACTAATTCTCGAGATTCAACTATTCTTTGAGTTCTATCTCCCGGATTTTTATTGTCTCAATGATAAGGCAAAGAAACTTCTAGAAGGATATCGTATCCTGTATCCTAAATGATACAATCAGAATTCCATCAGCTTAAGAAAATTTTATTTTTTTACAAAATCTATTAACCAAATGATTGCAAAGTTAATTCTTAAGACTGCGGCATTATTGACTTGGCATCCATATAGCAGCCATTAAAATAGCTGTTAGGCTCTCTTTCTTACTGATAAACTAACTTCGTGAAGAAGAAATACTACAGATTCGTAATGAGATGTTTTTATTTACCTGTTCAGGACCGTCGAAAGGAGAAAGAAACATTCTCCCAGGTCCTGTGCGCTCCGAGAGTGTACGCACCTACGGGCCCCGGAGATTTTCCCCGCTAAATCCAATTTTATTTAAAAATTCATATAAAATCATTACTGCAATTAAATACGTTGAAATTTACAGTTTATTATGATTGATAGTATCTGAATATACTGTAATAAAATAATCTCAATATTTAAAAAAATCTCGAAATTAAAAAAAAATGAAATAAATTAAATAAACATTTTTATTAAAGTAATATTTTAATAAAAAATGTTATGTATATTATATATTTTCAGAAAATGACATACATTTGCTTACAAATATTCAAAACATGGAAAATATTAGGAAACTTGATGTAAATAAATTACTTAATTAAATCTAAAATGTTTGAAGTTTGTGATATATTTCAAAACATTGTTCGGTACAAAGCCCTACATTGCATATTTTGCATTTGAAATAAGATATCTTCCGTTTTTATTCTTTTAAAGATTCCGTTTGACCGTTTGATTTCCGTTTTTATTCTTTTTTTTGCATACTACACACAGTCTTCTTGACTTTTTACCATTCGTATCAACATATAATTTTGGGAAATGACGTCCAGTTAATAGTAAAGGATTGTCAACTTGTTTCATCAACTGTAGTTTTTATAATTTCATCTGTAAAAAACAAATTTAAAAAATCTAATTCTTCTTCAACTGGCTTTGGACTATTTATGTAGATACTACTATTTCCAGAAGACTCCAGGGATGGCAGTTCTTTGATGTCTTTTTGCCAATCATACGTATTTAAATTATTCACACTATTATCTCCATAATCAATTATTTCAGTGTCATCTGAATAGTCAGATTCACTATCGCTTATATTCGAAAAATCACTTTCCATTGTTTCACTATCTGATTCATTCATCAATTTAGAAATATCACTCTCACTTAAATATTTTGCTCTTTTCTTCGTAATGACTAAAATAAAGCTCACCTAAAATATACAAAGAAAAAAAAACCTATCTGGCAAACTTCAAATGCAAACGATAAATCTACACCCACATAAACAAATAAATAATCTTTCATTCATTTTAGTCAAAATATAAATGTAAACCCAGAGCGCAATCGTCAAGGCCTTTAAATACCTAATCCTCTCGAGAGAGCCGAAAAAGTGTAATTGTTTATATGTTTAAATACCCGAACAAAATTAAAAAAACAACTCATAACCAAATGAGCATATTGAAGGTTAATGTTCTGTGAAACATTATTCGAAATTATAACTTACTTCAACCGCCATCTAGCTCTATTTAAAAATTTAAATAAAACGTCCAAAATTACGTATACGTGATCATGGTCTTTTTGAGTGCGAAAATCTCATCTCATATACGATATCGTGGGCCGTGAAGGGTGAATCACGTGAACACAGGCCTCAACGAATTAAATATGGTACCAGAGACAAGCACATAAGAATGTAAGCGAATACAAAATAACGTATTTATAGAACAGTTTTAAAATAATTTGATGAATTTCTGTTATCTTAATTTATTGTTGCAAACTAAATGCATTTAATGGTGACGAATTTTAAATATAAAATATTTTCTTTAAAAATGAAATTTTATTATTCTAATAATATAATGGGAAGAAATATAATTCAATGACCACTATAATTCACTTAATCTATAAGAATCTGATTCTTTAACTTGGAGAATAGACTGCAAATAATCATACAAAAAAAGGGAGGGGACTTTCAAAATATTTATCTTTCTGTAGTCTTCAAAAAAATTCTTTCGTGTTAAATCTTTCACATATATTTTGCATATTATGCACAAAGTGGATCTTTGTTAATACAATAGAGCTATCGGTATTTAAAAGAGCGATCGGGTCTTTGTTAATACAATAGAGCTGTCGGTACTCAAAAGAGCGAGCGATACTTGATTCCTAGATGCAAGATTTTTAAACCAAACCATCGCTGCTCTTTTCATGAAGCATTAGCCTATGACCAAATATTATTTTTTACTTTCGCTTATTTCATTGTTATTATAAATCTTCTTTTTGTAGTACAACATTCAATTAAGTTTTGTTGTTTATTTTAATAATATTTTTCAAAATTACTAAGAAAATGTGAAGTTTTGAATTGCAAAAACGGTTGTTAATGGCTAATTGTACCAGAAAATAAGTGCAAAAAATGGCAAAGCGACATTACTTTTAAAAACTGCTTTTTTTCAGAATCATAAAAAATAGAGATAAAACTAAATATATTATTTAAAATACTACAAAATAACGAACAGTTTTATTTTGTAGTTGATATTCCTAAATACAAATAATAGTGCATTTGAATAATTGTATAACAAAAAAATTCTGTTAATATTTTCTCTATTTGTATTATTTAAATTAGATTTATTTTATTCTAAAAACGAAATTTTATAGCAGCATAGTTAGACAATTAAATTAACTTAAAAGAGGCACAAAAACTAGAATTTATTTTGCCAGACTTTTGAAATGTAAAATTCGAATCTAAATCAAATATAAACTAATAAATACATAAATATTTATTAGTTTATACTTCAAAAGAATCTTCCTTGCCTTCGGGGAAGAATAGCAAGGAGCTAGATTGCTTTTCCCCAATTTTTAGCATAAGTAAAACGTTGCATATTTTTCTTGCTTATGCTTTGATCATTTGAAAAATATTCTTCAATCGATAAACACTGAATAAAACATTCCCCTTACTTAATACTTATAAAGCATCCAATCGTGATTTTAAATTCAAATGCGTCTTGCTTACAAATTTATGCATCATCTGGAGTATACAAACAGGCGCAGAATGAGAAATTTCATTAAAATAAATAAGCATGAATTTGAATTCATTTGTAAATCCAGAACGCTAAAAATGAAAACTACAGAAAGATATATTTGTACTAGGAAATGAAAATATTTATATTCAATGCATGCTTGTATTTCGAAATTTTCTCAGGACTTGCACTTACATTTTCACTTAACTGTGTTTTATAAAATAAATATACAAAAATTTATTTAAAACTTCTGTCCTCTAACATTCAAATAAAACTGAAGTTCCAACATTTTTTTCAAAAAAAGTTGTTTAAATCTTAGCTGGAAGCTATGCAAGCGTCTATTATTCAAATTAACATTTATATAATAATATGATGAGTGTGTTTGTTTTAAAATTCTAGGAATGTTATTTTTCATCCTAAAGAGCAATATAAAAGATTTATTTATTTTCAGACATGCATAGCAGACGATTTCCGAATTTTATGTTTCTCTTGTTTGCAAGAATGGAAGATAGTTAAACGCAAAGTGTTTCTATGGAACAAGAAGTGTCGCTTCAAACTAAACAAAGATTAGATTTTTTTAACCAACTGGCAAATAAATCTTTTGGAACAGAGTTCCTTTTGTTTAGTTCCTCGTTTATTAAATACTAGCCGCCTTTGGCGACCAGCCGGTTCGCCAGTATTACCGCTCGCTACAATTTTCAATTAAATATTTTAAATAACTGGTCTCTTACAGGATTCTCAAATAAAAAATTTTTAATCTTCAAATTTTGATATTCATACAAAACTTATACTGTTTAGATCGTTTCGTTCAATTTACTATATATATTTTGCTAATTTGTTGTCCTATCCGGCAAAACTTCAATTTTAATTTAAAATGTAAATGATGAAATTGCAATTAATATTAAGATATTTTTTAATAAAACCAAGCGCTTTATTTTATTTATCATCTTTATTGTTATTTATTAATTATTATTATTATTGAATGTGAGTATTACAAACAGAATCGCTCGGTATTTAAGTCTTATGTTAACTACAAAATATTTTTCATCATTTATGTAATATCTCAAACAATAATTCAACAAAAATTTCTGAGATTCAGCATAAAATTCAGTTTTTAGTTTTGCTTTCAAAAGGTTTGAAATGAAATCACAAATAATATTTTGTTCCTGCCTATAAATATATTTCAAAAATTATGAAGTCTAAATTTAATGCAGTAAGGTATCATATTCTGAGAAATATTCTGGACGCACCAAATTTTAAATAAATGAATGAATGTTTCTATTTTCCACAATCAACTAAGACTTATTTATGAAGTTTTAAATGCAAAAAATTTAGAAAAACTCAACATTTTCATAATATTAGGCCAATTAATCTTGAGAAACCTGCGCGCTGATTGGCGTATTTTCTTTGAAGCGATCGATGGAAAATCTGAAATTATCCTTTTTTTTATTAAATAGTGATATTGAAATTTTCATAAATCAGTCAGTTTAAGTGATTGGAAATTAACTCTTAAAAATCAGTGATTTAGTTGATTGGAAATTAACTCTATGACCCCCATAAAATCTGTGCTTTCTCTTGTGGTGTATGCATTCTCCTTAATATCCGCTCGAATAAAATATCACATACAAAAGTACTACATAGAACCAACACATCAAAAGTAAACATAACATTTCAATAGTTGCCAAAAACAAA
>JAPMOR010027578.1:1009652-1051381 GCA_026543865.1 Argiope aurantia
TGTGTGTGTGTGTGTGTGTGTGTGTGTGTGTGTGTGTGTGTGTGTGTTGACGCTCTACAGGCCAGACCATTCAACCTACAGCTAAAACATTTGGCACGTGTATACCTTGGAGGCCGGGAATGTGCACCTGGGGGTTAGTTTTTCGAATTTTTAATTAGAATTTTATTTATTTAAAAATTAAGCGAAATTTTGGCGTGTTTCTGCTATAACTTCCGAAAATATTACCGCAAAAAAAATATTTTTACATGAAGTTAAAGATCAAAAAATTATCTTTTAAATGATACCAATGTTTTCCTTCAAATTAAATTTCTATTTTTAATGAATTTTTAAATAAATATTTTAACTATATTTTTCAACAATTTTTTTCGTACAAAATAAAAATAAAATTTAAGCTGCACGAGCACGTTTCGCATTCATGGGAAAAAATCAGCTTTTTTCAAAGTGTTGCCATCACATTGATTAAAGCTCCATATAAAAATAAATTAAATCTTTTTGGAAATGAAATCTGCAAAAATATAATTTTCGGCACGTGTCTGTAGGAAATGAAACAAATATGAAATATTATTTTTTCTAAAAAATAAATTCAAGAAAAATTATTTTTTGATCTTTTACACTCTCTATATTATTAATCCAATAAATCAGTTTTATTTTAAGGCAAGTTTTGTTTAATATGAACAGGATATCCATTCAAATCAGGGCCACACAGCTAACTTGTAAACATTTAGTAAGACACAGGTATGCTAAAATGGTCTAAATGGAAAATGATTATATTTTATGTAGCTTGATTCAATAAATGCTCTAATAAATAACGCATTTTTGATTTTATATAAAGCTTCTCCTGTGGAAATCACGAATAACAAAATGCTCTTCAAACACTAATATTTTAAATTAAAAGAGTTAATTTCCAATCAACTAAATCACTGACTTTTAAGCGTTAATTTCCAATCACTTAAACTGACTGATTTATGAAAATTTGAATATCACTATTCAATAAAAAAGGAATAATTTTAGATTTTCAATCGAACGTTTCAAAGAAAATACGCCAATCAGCGCACAGGTTTCTCAAGATTAATTGGCCTAAGATTATGAAAATGTTGAATTTTTCTAAATTTTTAACATTCAAAACTTCATGAATAAGTTTTAGTTGATCGTGGAAAATAGAAACATTCATTCATTTATTTCAAATTTGGTGTGTCCAGAATATTTCACAGGATATGTTACCTTACTGCATTAAATTTAGACTTCATAATTTTTGGAATATATTTATAGGCCGGAACAAAATATTATTATCGATTTCATTTCAATCCTTTTGAAAGCAAAACTAAAAACTGAATTTTATGCTGAATCTGAGAAATTTTTGTTTAATTATTCTTTGAGATATTACATAAATTATGAAAAATATTTTGTAGTTCACAGAAGACTTAAATACCGAGCGATTCTGTTTGCAATACTCATATTCAATAATAATAATAATAAATAAATAAAAATAAAGATGATAAATAAAATAAAACGCTTTGTTTTATTAAAAAGTTTCTTTATATTAATTGCAATTTCATCATTTCCACTTTAAATTAAAGTTGAAGTTTTACCGGAAATAACAACAAATTAGAAAAATATATATAGTAAATTGAACGAAACGATCTAAACAACAGTATAAGTTTGGTATGACTATCAAAATTGGAAGATTAAAAATGTTTTCTTTGAGAATCTATTAAGAGACCAGTTACTTAAAATATTTAATTGAAAATTGTAGCGAGCGGTAATCTGGCGAAACGGCTGGTCGCCAAACGTGGCTAGTCGATAATAAATCTTACAATAGAGATAGTAATTTTCAAATATTTTTAGATGATAAAAAGATAAGCTACGCTATCCTTGTTTTTGAATTTTACTTGAATGTTTCAGTTATCACAACAGAAATTATTGTCATTTAAAGTTAAAAAATATCAACTATACTATAATATTGAAATATTGTCAGTGTGATTCTAAATTCATTGGACAAATTTTAAAGATAGCTCCGGCTTACAGAAATATATCGTTGTTTTTTCATTAAAATGAAAATTTTTAAGGCAGCTACGAAGGATCTTCGACAGAAAATTAAATAATAAGAAACGAATATCTCTATTTTCAACAAATACCAGTGTGAACCTTTGTATGTGTTGGCTTGCTGCAGGTTCATATGATCTAGAGCTATCAAATACGTTAATAAAGGATAAAGTTATTGAAAGAGAATAAAAATCAGTAAAACAGATAGCTAAATGAAAATTAGGATTCAAAATTCAATGCGGTTTAATTGTACATTATAGAATTTATATTCGAAATATGAATAACTGAAAACAACAAATCACCTGAGAATATAAAAATAAATCCCATATGGTATAAAATGTATGAAAAAAATCTTTTGATTTCTGAACCTCAACAGATCTATTTTTTATTGCATTTTATATTCAATCTCACCTAGTTTTGAAATTCTTCATAGCTAATATCAAATTGCTTCTTTTGCTCTTGACATTATTTTGGTATTTCACAATATAAATTTTGTTTTAGTTTTTATTGAAATATGTTTTCAAATATTGATTTCGATCATAAAATATTTCCTCTCAAATTCTGGCACCTCTTTCTGTTATATGGCTACTTCTTAGAAACTCATCGTAAATTGATAATCACTGCATTTATTAATACAAGGAATTGAAAAATTATTTACTGCTAGCAAATTTTGTATTAATTCTACTAACTAAATAATTGCATGAGCTATTTTAAGAATTCAGAGAGCCGAAGCATAGCACACATTGTCATCGAAAATATTTAGACTACGTTATAAAAGCTGCCTTCTTTAAAGAAGTTTTCACATCATTAACACAGTAGATACTTGAGGCATCCTATTTTAATTATTTCCGCCATTTCTGTTATTAGAATATAATTACAGTTTCAAATCCCTGTGAGAATGCAATATGGAGGAGGGCACTATCTTTTAAATAAAATGGGCATATTCCTGGGTCGCCAATTAATTCTGCAATTGGTGATGCTATCTTTATTTAACTGCCTATGAAATCAATAATTTGTTCCTGAACTTTTCCCGGTTAATTAAAGAGTAAAATGAACGATATGCTTTCGATTAGAATAGATATATAATGAAATGTTTTAATTTACTTAAAGGCATATAGAGTAAAATACGATATAAAATTAGTTTCAAATTTTTCTAAGATCTGCAGTGACCTACTAACAGAAACTAAATTATATAATCGAAAAAGTACAAGGTTGATGTCTCTTCGTGTATTCTAGTTTAAATATTTCGTAAAATTCGTAAAAATGTATACAGATTGATTCTGAACAAATGTTCTATAATTTGCAAGAAGATCAGAAATACAAACCAAGAAACAATAGAACAAATGAATATTGGAACGAATAGAAACATAAAAAGCGAATATTAGAATAATTGCTGTAAAAATAAAGTAATAAAAAGAACAGAACGCTATGCTTTTAAAAATCTTAATAAAACGTACATCTGGAAATTCTATCTTTAAGAATGTCCCATAAAGGTCTTCTATCGAACTTGGCTAGTTGTAGGTATGTGTAGCGCAAGAAATTACCAAAAAAAAAAAGGTAGATTTTATTTCCTAAATATTTTTTAGGATTGTAACTTTTTAATTTTACAAACATACTGCCCAAATTATTTCTCTTCATAAATAATGCATAATGAACTCCATATGTTAAGCCATTTATTTTTATTTAAATTTATGGACGTTTGCTAACGTGCTCAATATTTCGTGCAAAAGTCTCAAATTTCATAAAATTAATCTCCATAATTGTAATTATTATAAAATTGTATATAACTATAAATAGAATAAAAAAATCAAGTACTAAAAACATTATTAAGGTATCCGAACACGTTCGGAGCACTTTTTTAGAAACACATACTTTAACCCTATTTCTGGGTTTAAGACTATTCAAAATTAGTAATATGATGTCAATATTTGAGATAAACATTAAGGCTTTTTGAAAATTGGCATTTAATAGCATAAATTTAAACAAACTCTTTAAAAACTTCAAATTGGCTACACCAAAAACTATTACCCTCATCCGAACACATCTTATACCAAAATTAAACTGCATAGTTTTCTCTAGGGAATGAACTACAATCGTATGGTTACAATAATAAATAAAAATTTTAGAACCAGTCGAAGAATTCATCATGAAATTTTTAGTAAATTTATGACGTTATTAGGCTGTAAATTAAAAAAGTATTTCCTCAATCTAAATTCTTTTAGTCCATTCCCTAGAAAATAGTGTGAAGACAAAGTCCGCCAAACTTCACAGTAATTTGATAATTTACATTTTGAGTTATTTGATTTGAAGTAAGCAACAAATAAGAAAAAAAAATCGATTTTGAGAAAAATGCATTTAAAGCATATATTAACATGTTTTAATAATAAATTATGCATGTACATACTTAAAATTCACCACATTTATAGGTTATACCTTCTTTCTCTGCAGCATTTAAAATTTCTCTTTTTTAATCATTTTTTTTCTGGCAATTTTTGTATTTGGCAGTGAATGTCGCCTAGATTCGTATATTCTGTTTTTGTCGAGCTCAGCAAATGCTCTAACTGCATTTGCACTATTATACACTCCAATAACCTTAAGAACATTCAGTGATCCTATAAAACCTTCTTTAAAATGTATTACAGACATAAATGCCCCTAATCTGAGGGTTCGGAGCTCAACAAAGACATCTTTAAGTAAATATTTCAAAAAAAAACCCCCATTAAAACTCAACGTTTTGCAGTGCAAAAAATGTTTCCTATTTAAAACTAAATTTGTGTTTATACAAATTTTTAACATATTTTTGGCCTTTCAAATCGGTACTTCCGGTTATGTCCACTTCCGGTTTACCGGTACTTTAAATGTCCACTTCCGGTTTACCGATCATTACGAAAATATTAATATCTTGATTTCTAATTAACGTGGAGATAAAAGTAAACCTGTTTTGAATAGCTCAAAGATTGGTCTATCCAATAAAAGGATTTTTTAAATGTCATTTTTGGTGAAAATTTGACTTTTTGAACATGTTCGGATACCTTAAATAACGCATATTCGGATTTTGAATCAAAGTGTCATCATTTCGAAATGCTTTTGTTTATTTCATAGAAATTCAAAGAAACAGGAAAAGAATCTTTATTTTTAAAATATTTTACAACAGTTTTTAAATCGTCCTTTTAACTTTCTATAAAATAAATTCTAAAATTAATTCTTCTGATTTTCCAATAATTTTCTTTAAAATAATTAAAACCAAAAATTTATTTTAACCGGTATTAAATTTTGAAGTTTTCAACATACAATATATATTCTGAAATTAATGCTATTATTCAGTTGGGTGTTAATGGATTCAATCTTATCCAGTGAATGATATAGAGCTTTACACTATGTTAATTATTGCTTCAAGGAACACAAATTTGTAGTCGCGGGAACCTGATGTTGAACCGAGATAAGCTATAACAATTTGAGAAAACAAATGAGTGAAAAACTAATCTCTAATTTTATCTCTCATTACTTTCAAATGAAAAAATCACTGATGTTCTTTAATTAATATTAATTACTATCCGCCTTTGGCAATCAGCTGCTTCACTAGGAATATTGATAATATCGAAATTCTGCAATCTCATACATTATTTGATTATCCTGATTCCATCAGTAAAGAAATTTTAAGAAACAAATTGTGATATTAAATTTATATTATTTTAATAGCCTTGCTCTTGTGTTGTTCATTGAGTATATGAACTTTCCTATTAAGGGAGTCATATTCCGTAACATCACAAAAAACTTTGAATAAACTATTTTAAATGAACATTGTTTTTTGTAGTAAAGTAATTTCACTGTAAAATGTTTATGTAAATTCCGCTTATAGGAATCAGAATCTTCTTTCCTTACCTATTCGATGGAAACAAGTCATTAAACATTTGATTAAACAATGGAAACGGTTTAAATTTCATCGCAACAACATCTATTGTTGATACTTATGCACGAAAATTAAGAATTTTTATAATTCAGGAAAAATTTGTCCGGCAATTAAACTAGTTTCAATATTAAATGTTTTTTTATTTTAATTTGAAATGATGCAAAATTTAATTTTTATCTAATAATATCTTCTGAAAAACTTTAGAAAAATTCGAAAATTTTGCTTTGCTTTTAACCGATTAACCAATTTTAATTAAAATTTCAGAGATGTATACGCCAAATTTGGTAATTCTATACCAAACAGACTATGCTGTAAACACTAAATCTCATTTAATATTAATAGAGGACACTTCGCTTTTTGTATTTTCAATCCTAAATATTATTCAATCCTAAATCCTAAATATTATATATCTTTTATTATGCCATTTTTGATTTTATATCCAATTTCACATTTATATTACTTGCTTTTTACATCTTTAAGTAATAATTTTTATTCCCTAGGAAAAGTTAATTAATAATTTTGAATTTTAAGCATAAATGCATGTTATCATGATTTTATTCGACTACTGTTTGATACATGGCTGTTGCAGCATGAAAATTCAATACTTCTTCATTCTCCCTTTAGTAAAAGTGAAAAGAAAACTTTCAGATTGGGGGTAGTAGTTTTTATGTCTTGTCAAAACTTTTCCATATATATTAAATTTAAACACACGGTGATAGCCAGCAGGGAGTGCATTAAATTGGCGTGATAGCATGCCATCAAAATTGAATAATCTCACCAAGGGATAGAGTTCTTATGATGTCGGATAATCCCATAAGTAAAATAAATGGTAGAAGAGCATGCAATAAGTAAAAAGGTAAAATATTCAGATAGAACACGTAGAAAGTTCTATATTATTTTTATAACAAGATATTTAGAGTCAGAACAAAAACTTGGATTTTTAGGATTTCGAATGCATGAAGTCACAAATCTGTTTAAATTATTTATATTTTAGAGCAAACAAATATATAGGATTTTATTGTGAAGACATTTGTAAAGTTTTTAATAAAAACTATTCATGAAAGCAAAATTCAATATGAGCATCCTTGGATAACTCGAAAATTTTGAAGGCGGTATTTTTCGCCAAGAATTTTCCAAAATTTTGGTTGTTACATTAGATAATGATCTTAACTTTGAGTGTAGCAATATTTTCAAATTACATTGCAAACACTTTATATAACATCAAAATTGAACAATAATGGTCAAATTGAATTTATAGAACTGCATTGCACTTTTTTCTTTCGTTAACGCGATATAAATGAAAGTAAAACCATTCTTTCTGCATTAGTTAAGTTATCTATTAGACTAAAAAAATCAAGAACATGACAATTCTATAATAAAAATTTTGCAGTATTTTATTAAATGGTTCTTTTGTAATAATTTTTGACGCTGTTTGAAATTGTTAATGCGATACATTATCGTGAAGATATCAAAACGATATTATGGAGCATCTTTTGCTGCTTAAGTATAGTGGTTGTTCTATTGTTCTAGTGTTCTAAGACTATTCAGAGAATAGTTCTGGTTAAAGAGAAAATATTTGTTTTGCCTCCCCCCCCCCTTTTTCTTGCATAACAAAAGCAGCGAAAGTTGCAAGAACGACCCGTTTTGTTAATATGTCCAACGGGAAAAAGTAATCCCCTCTTTTTCAACAAGCATGAAAAATTCCTGCACATGAGCACAAAATGCAAGCGCTACCTCCCAAAAGACACGTGACATTTTTCATACGGCTGAAAAATATATCGAAAAACTCTCGAGTAACGCTTTTCCAAATCCTCGGATCACTCATTTCAGTGCGCACCATCTGAGGCCCCGTGCCCAAACCCCACTCCAAATCAATGTAGCCAGAGCACGGGCGTTTCCATGGTAACCCCGAATACCGCGTCAGAACGCAATCGATTCAGATATCAGGTACTTCTCCTCCTCCTGCAACCGTAAGTGGTCCTTAGCTATTTCTAGAGATAGTAAAACTATTTCATATATATATATATATATATATTGTTTTGGATAGAGTAATGAAATGTTACTAAGTTGCAACTTCTGAATCTAAAAGTAGGATGCACTGCTATTTCGATAACGAGATTTTAAATTAAAATTGCATAAAAATTTATGAAATTAAATTCCAAATTTAGTAAATATTATTGCAATCAAAAATACTCTTAGTCAAATCAAAACTATTTTTGGAAGTAATTATACCAATGCTTTATTACGTAAATTGTCTAGTAATCAAATACACATAAATCTGATTACATAAATTTAATTATCAGTTTGATTTCTTAAATCTCATTGTCTGTTTTATTGAGTAAATTTTATTGCGTATTGCGCTTTTTTTATTTCTCATTTTAAAGCATTTTTTTTATTTAAAAAACGTTTTATGCGTGTTTGACATTTCAACCAAATATCCCGGAATTTATGCTTTTTTTTAAAAAAATTTGAATGATGCTAAAATATTTGAACTTGTTTGAAAATGTTGCGTTTAATTAAAACTTGCAGAAAAAAATTTGATTTGTAAATTAATGCATTCAACTTTGAGATTTAAAGGTGTGTTTAATTTGTCATTAGTATTCTGTGAGGAAGCGTTTTATTAGTACAAAAACGCTTTCATAATACACAGTATTCATTATAACTATTACCCAATTACTAGTTTGTAAATCGTTAGATGCATATTTTCAATTGAAAAATCTACTTTAAATGATATAAAAAAACATATTTTATATTGTTTTAATTAATAAATATAAAAAAGTAAGGAATCAATTTTATATATTCGCCAGATCCTGTGTTCCTATTAGTCATAGCTAATAATATACTGCTGATATGCTAGCATTTAAATAAAACCCAGTTTTCTGCGACCCAAACTGGTCGAGCTATGAAGTTTGGAAATTCAGATCAATCAGCGCCTCCCTCGAGGTAGTGCAGCCCGTTGATTGGGCGATCTTCCTCGAGGCAGCCATGTAGATGTTTTAAAAGCATTCTAAAACAGTAATATTCAAATCTTCATATCACACCGAATTCTGAATGCAGAATTAGAGGTTTTGATCATATAAAATGTTAATGTATGAAGAATATCTTGCTAAATATATTATAATTAACAGGACCGAGCGGCAGCATAAAACCGATTCGTAAATCTTTCTAATTATCTAAACCGAAAAATTCGTAATTCTTTCAGCAATACATTAATGGACTGAAACAACTCAATTTATAAATATTCACTGCATTTTTTCAGCTGGAAGTATGTGCCTGTATCTAACGGTTTAGAAATATGTTGTTGGTCTTGAATAAAGTTAACATCCTGTATGCACAATGAGATACAATGGGTTCCACTTCGTCTCTGGGCCATTAGATTGAAATAACTGTTTTATAAAATTCAAGAAATGTTTTCTAAGGATTTGGATACAACCATTATTTTTTACCACTATCTTAGGAACTTTAAATGATTAATATCAAAATATATATTACATCATATCTTATAAAAGAGTAGTATTAACAGCTGCATTATGGAAGATCGAATTTTTCGTTCTCTGATACTCAGTTTATTTTTTAATCATGTAGGTATTTATCAATGTGTCATGAAGGAAGGTAAGGAAGGGTTTTATATCATTTCTGACTACTTTTATATATACCGAGAATCTAATTTAATCGTGATACAAAAGATAATTTCTAAACCATTAGAAAAAACATTCAGTTGTAAAAATATTCTGAATATCAGGATTAAATGAAGTACTTTATATTAGATTCGCCACTCTAATCGCTGCCCAATAACTAATTTTTAATCCGTTAAAGATAAACACATACTTCGGATTAGAGAAAATTCCATGAATAATATAAGACTATTATAAAATTATATTTTATATTCTTTGAGTCAATAAATTTTCTAGAAAAATTTATGGTATATATAAATTTTAATACTATATATATATATATACTCCGTAGCATTATGAATTTATTTTTATACAAAGTGCTGCACACTTGTTATGGAGTATATGTGTAAAAATACGCTTCATCACGGAACCCCTTTATAAAAGCATGAAAGTTCACATTTTTCTACTTTGAATTTTGTTTTTCTGCTTCGATTTTTTAATCTTCATCGTTTCGTCTAGAATTCACTACCATATATACTAAGCAATTTTTATATGACTTGCATCTTTTCATCTCTCCTACGATGACGCCATTTGATAACAATAACATCAAAGTCTACACGTTTGATTTCACTATACAATTTTCAGGAAGATATCTTAGTTTTGTAAAATTAAAATTGTCTTTACTTATTTCGGTTTTAACATTTCATTTTTTCCCCCGAATATCTGCATTCTTTCATTCTTGGTTGCTCTGCTCTCCCATTTCAAGAGAAATGCTTTGCAGCGTCATTATTACTTGTTTTACTCAAAAATCTCGCTACTTTCGAGGAAAACAACTATTTTTTTTCTGTCAAATTTACATAGAAGCATGAAACTTATATCATCATGAACAAGAATGCAGACGGAAAATGCAGTTGCCAAACTGATTAATAAATTATAAAACTACTAATAAAATTATTCAGGAGCAACAGATTTAGAGAATAATTTATTAATCATTGCATTTTGATTCTTTTGTTGTTGTTGTTTGTTCCAAATATGCATTTATGGTCTATTTGTACTTCGTAATGCTCGTTACCGATAATGAAAAGTAAACATATATTTTCGAGGATAGCATCCTGCTTTTGCATTTAGTATCAAGAAGTGTCTTTTGTTATTCCATCTTTAATTATTCATGTCTCCAAATGCTTTATCCTTTTCTTTGTAAATAAATGTTTGTTTTCGTACCGTTTTAAAAAGGAATGTTCTGCCGGTTAAGAATCCCATCTTTTAAATTTTCAATTTGGATTTTTTCCCTCTTTCGGAAAAAAAATCGGTCAATTTTTTATGTTTGAAATTCTACTAACAGATCCCTTCTAAACATGTGTTACTCTAATAAACCGCAGAATTCCAAAGCATGTCAGCAATCCCACGGTGTCTGCGGCTTTTAGTGGAATTGAAGAAATCCCCGTTGGCTTATCAGAATGCTGGAGCTTGTTTTTCAACTTTGCAACGTCTCTTTTCATTAGCCGCTTCCTGAATTCTTCTTCCATGTTTTTCTTTCCATTCGCCGGGGCGCATTCGAGTCTAGAAATTCAATTTCGACGCAAAATTCTTCTGGGGCTCCCGGCAGAAAATGATGACGCGACTCGAATACTTAAAAGCGGGTCACCCCTTGATCTACTTTGAGAACAATTTCTTTTTCCTAAATAGCTTTTTTAATGCACTTCACCAAAAAGGTCTTTTTAAAGTTATTCCAAAAGAGCTTTCTCGAGTTAAATTTGACATATCTGGCTAAAAATATAACTCTGTCTGTTATTTATTTCGGTAAACTCTTCTTAATTTTTATATTTTGTATTTCACTAACATTTAGCAGTTTTTAAATAAGAATTGCCTTTTTTGGCTTTCATGTCTTATTTGTTATAATTTCTTTGTCTTATTGCTGTAAGCACTAATCACTTTTAACACTATATTTTGATAGTTTTTGTATTTTATATGCGCTATAAAATCTAGACATTTTTTTCATATGAAGAAATATATTACGTTTTCAAATATATTGTGTTTTCCCTCAGTAACTTCCAGAAATATTTCAGCATAAAAATTATTTTTGTCTCATCTTAAAACTGAAACCAGTTGAAGATTTCTCTGCTTAAATTTCTCTCATATTCTCTAAGAAACTTGCCATGCCAGAGAACACCTTCCATGGCATTGGCGTGCAACAGTTACGAAATACTAAAATTAGCGTGAATATAGCATTTTATTGAATTCATCGTGTTTTCCTTGGTGAATTCTTTGGCGATTAATCCTCGGAATCATGTTAATAATACCCGAAAAGCGAATTTGGGCTTTAGACGCGTTTTTCTCAATCGACTGAAACAACGAATTTGTAGTCACAAAATCTCACACCAAATTTCATATATTTAAGTTACTGCATTTTTGAGCAGCGCGTTTACATGTTTCTGAAAGTACAGATAGACAGGCAATGAATTGTTTTTGTATTTGGTTCAAACATTTGACAGGTGTTTGGATGTTAAATCTGTGTATCGAATCTTATCTGTCTAACTTTCTTTGCTTTCCAGTTATTGTGTTAACTTATATTCGAACGGCCGGACAGATGGATTTCCTCTGAACAGATTTTACGCAAAATTTGATATAAATCTGAAAATTTAGTTTAAAGACCATATACCAAATTTTAACCGTCCAATTCAAAGGGTTTTTGAGTTATCGTTGACACAGATAGACAGACAGACATTTTCCAAATATGTGTTTTTCGAATCCAGGAAGATCTAAAATGTGAAGATTCATCAAAATTTGGTGTTCAAATTGTTTAATGATTACGATACTTTCTTTGTACTACATATACGAGAAAGTAATATGTTTAAGACAAAATTTTCTGTGACCTTTTAAAATGTCTGTAAATTTAAATTAGCGATCATGTATTGTCTAACATGATTTATACACACAAAATATCCAATTTAATCTTAGCCCAATTGCCGATTTCTAAATCGTTAATATTAAGCATATGCATGCAGAAGATAAAATAGTTTAAGTTTATATAGTTTGAGTCAATAATATTTCTAATGAATTAAGAAGTTTAAATTTCTATTCAAACCCATGGTCCCACGAGTCATAATAAAATATTCTTGAGATACCATTAAAATAAACTATTTAAGTAAAAGAGAAGATCCACTTCTGTAATTAAAACTAAATAAGTAGTGAAAATTTGAATAGAAACTATTTTATAACCAGCAGGAATAGTATCCTTGAAATTTTCTGAGATTCTTTTTAGTAAATGTAATTGTTTATTATTAACTTCATGCAATTACAAAAATAGTTACAAAAGACATTAATAGTGTGAAATCTTTTGTGATTATTTTTTCGATTTCTTTTTGTGATTAATCGCTGGAATGCGGTTAATTTTCAAGAACTAAAACACTAATGACGCATTTGCATGCTTTTTTTCTTGCCAATTAAAAACAAAGTTTCAATTGCCAGGAAACAGGAGCTACAATTGGGCGCAAAACTACAATTGAAATCTTAATATCACGCCCAATTTCATACCTTTAAATTATATATTTTTCAGCTTGTTTTAATGCTTGTAAGAATACAAACCTACAGACAATCAGTTCCTGGAGGAATTTGATTTCAAATCTGGCAAGTAACTATATTTTAAATGTTAAATTTATATACCAAATGTTATCCATCAAGCTCTCTTTATTTTTAGTTATCTTCTTAACATACATTTTACAGCCGGATAGACAGAATTCCTGTGAACGCATTTCATTCAAAATTTCATAGAGGTCCACAAATTTGGATTTGTATCAAATTTTGAATCTCTATCAAATTTATTCCAGAATATAAATTAAATTCCTCCCGTCTATTTCAAAACGATTTTTAGTTATTTTTATCACGGACAAACAGACAGACATGTTTCCAAAAATGCGTTTTTCGAATTCAGAAAGGTCTGTGGAGGTTTGTCAAAATCTAGTTAGAACTTTTTATGAATGCAAAATTTTCTCCATACTTCGCATACAAGAAAGCAAAAAGGTTGCTTTAATCATCTTTAGGAATACACAGTAGCGTCATTATTTTTGATGCTGCGTTATTCTTTAACTGATTTCGTCAACCTCGGTTATAAAATATGATCAAACGAAGGAATCAAATAACAGACACTTAGACTGTAAATTCTTAGACAGATTCAAAATTCGATACTCTTCAGAAGCTAAAGCTCGAAAATTTCATGTTTTACCTAAGCTGTTACGTTTTTGAACTATCGCAGTTATATGCATGCAAAAGAACAGATCAGCAGATTCTTGATGAATTTAGTTCCAAATTTTATTTATGTTTACACTTTAAGTGTTAAATTTACGTATCAAATTTTACCCATTTTGCTATATTCATTTTGTAGCTATCCTATTAATTCATATTTCGACAGCAAGAGAATCAAAATTCCTCTTAACGGATTATATTCAAATTTTGATAAAAATCTATAAATTTAATGTGAAGACTATATACCAAATTTTCTCCATCTTATTCAGCGTTATTTTAATGGGTTCACAGGTGGAAAAACATGATTCCAGAATGTGCTTTTTGTACTCAAGGAGGTCTGAAACGTGGATATTTGATAAAATCTGTGCTTCAAATTTTTTGAGATACAATATTTTTTGTATACTTCGGGTACGAAAAAATAAAAACTCATGATACTACTCCATAGATCGTCTCGAAGAAAATGCACCAATCAGGGCCTGAAGTTTCCTTAGGATTGAGTGGCTAAAATAATGATATTCAAAGCTTCATAAGCCGATCAGATTTCGTCGCAAAAGACTAAATTGTTTTTTGATTTTAATGTTGGTGTCAAGAGTATTTCACTTATTTTATAAAACTAAAGGATTGTATAAAATTTATGTTTCATATTTTTTCAGAAGTGCATTTATTGATTGAAATAAAATAAAACATTATAATTATCATTTATTTGATTAAAATCCTTTTGAAAGTAAAACTGAAGACTGAATTTTATGATAAATCAGAGAAATGTTTATTAATTAATCCTTTGAAATATTGTATAAATTATAATAAATATCTGTAGTACGCCTAAGGCTTTAATGCTGATCAAAATATTCTTTAGCTCATATTTTCAAAAAAGATGCTTAATTTCAGCAAAAAATGTTTTTTACTTATTAAAATTTAATTGGTTTAAAATTTTAGGGGAGATGATGGATAAAAAGGGGCATGCATACTTCAATGAAAAGAATAATGTAAAATTTCTAAAATAGTATTTGTTATTTGAACATCAAAGCTGAAACTTAAAAATGTTTTGATGAAGAAGCTATTAATACTGCCGCATTGAAGAAAGATAGTCGAATCTCCATGGCCAAATGGTCATGGCACTGGTCTCATGATCAAGAGACCTGGGTTCGAATCCCGCTAGAGCCAATGCGATTAATAATATATGTAAATACTTAATTCCTTGATTTTATGTTTTCCTTTATTTCATGTTCCAGAAGATACTGGGCATTTCACCAGACAAGTGTTCTGGACTTTTCTTACTGTCTCCAGAAGAGTATTCTGGAACTTTCTCTGCTTGAATAAAAGCAGAAGATTTGTCAGTTACTGTATTCTCAGTTCTGAGTTCAGATAATAAATTGGTTTAGCTCTACCGCTTGTGTGTGTGTTATTGAGTTCTATACTATAGTTCTACGTGACAAGACCAAGTTACATAAAATATTTAATTTAAAATTTTAACGATCATTAATCTTGGTGAAACTGTTAGTCGCCAAAGGCTTCTAATTTTTAAATAAATCAAAAGCATTTTTAAGTCTTCAAATAATTTTTGGTGCTTCCATTCACTTACAGTTTTCGATTCACAGCAGTATTACAAATCCTTGTCCAGAAAAATATGTTGTTATATGAAATTATTTTTTATATGCTTTTGTTTCCGAGAAGTATGCAAATAAATAAATACGATCAAAACGAATGTTTAAAATATTTATAATAAATGTTTAAAATATTCATAAAAATATTTAAATACAATAATAATTCAACAACTCTTACAAATGAAAATAAAGAAAATTAAAATCATAGTAATAAAAGATTTTATATAGATATGTATAAAGTTTCCTTATATTCAGTGACAGACCCTATTTTGTTTCCACGAGTTTATTGAAAATTAAATGTTGCCTTTTTAATTAATTTCGAATAAATTAATTATTAGTTAATCAAAACAATAAATAAATGATGTAAATATGTAATATGTTTTTAAAAAGAAATTGTTACTAAGCATTTAATAAGTTTTTTAATAATAACATTTAATAAAATTAATTAATAGCTTAAATTTATAATATATGTCCTAAATCATAGTTCCATAGCTGTTAATACCATATATTAACAGCTGTGCAACTGAGGTTGAAAAATATAAAAAAAATATTAAAGAGCAAAGATATAATGAATACAATAAAAGGATGCTATTTTGTATACAATATAAGGATGTTATTTTGTATACAATATAAGGATGTTATTTTATATACAATATAAGGATGCTATTTTATTAAAGTATATATCAATCGCCTTTGGTGCCTAACTGTTTTGCCATAATTATTGGTAACTTAAAATTTCAATTAAATCTTTTACAGCAATATAATATTGAGAGCTTCTACGGCAAAACATTTTTAAATTTCAGATTTTAAAAATTTATGTTTCATGAAATTTATACAATTAATTCGCTTATATTACTATATGCTCCTCTTTTTTCTATCACTAGACTTAAAATTTGATTTTTAATTTTGAAAGGAAAGTAATTAAACTTCAACTCATCGAGTTACATGCTTATTGAATCGAAGCAGATTCGTAAAAAATGAAAAGATAGGAAGAATAAACATTGAAGTTTTGGGTGTATTTCAGAGTATATTTCATGATTTACGTCAAATAGAGGATTATTCAATAAGAATATCCTTGAATCAGTAACAAAAAATCAGCATGCCTCTGCGAGAAAGTAAAACGTCAATTTAAAGAAGCAATGACATAAAAATGTTAAAAAATTCTCGAATTCTTAAAAAGATTCATTAGCTCTTATTTTTTTAGATTAAACGGCGGCTGTAGGTAATCTCCACAATATTCAAAAGTATTATTAAAATTATTTTTAAACATAAATCTATTCAAAATGGAAAAATAAGTGGATTTTCTTAGCTTTGTCGCCAATAATGAAAGAAAAAAAGATGGAATAATCGTAGCAACAATGAAAACGATTTAATTTTCATTCATAATAATAAGTATATTGATATTAGATACACTAAAAATATTTTTAAAGTTAATTAAATTTATACTAAAGACTTTTACAGCAATTAAATTTATATCATTGAAAATATAGTGTTTTTTACTTTTAAACAGTATAAAAGTCCTTTCTATGTGGAAATATTTCCGGAAATAATTTTGGAAAAAATCTGTCAAAACCTCCCTTATTAACTAATTAAAATTTTAATTAAAATTTTCAAAAAAACTCGTTTCAAGGTACACATTCCCAGATTCCAAAGTATACACATACCAAATTTGATTTCTCTGTTTTGTTAAACGGTCTAGCCAGTTTAGCGACAACACATACACAAACACATTCTCCTTTATTATTTGTAATGATGTGCAAGTATATAATAAATACATTAAAAAGGATATTATTTTTGCTTTTATCTACAGAAAATTTTAAAGTACAAATGTTTCTGATAAGTTTTTATTTATCACTAATTATTCTCCATTCTTGTTCCATTTTCGAATATACGTTTTGCGAAAAATATTTTCTCTGTTAAAAATGTTTTAAACATTACTTTTAATATCTTTGGAACTTTTTTTGGCAAAATCTTCGTCTCTTTTGAAACCATGCAGTAGGGAGGAATACACTTTGTTATTGTGCCTGCACAGCAACAGAAAAATCAGCACTAGATTAAAATGCTATATTTGAGAATTTTTAAATTTTTTTCTAGGATATTACACGTTTTTTGCCTACTTTCGCTTGCTTTTCTATTTTTTTGCTTGATTTTCCACATCTCATTTTCCATTATTTTATTTATATCCTAGCCTTGTTCCGATTTAAATAATAAATAAATGTGCGTGAAATGTTACAAATCTTTATAGTAACTTTTCCCTCTCAAAAAAAATTTATTTTTCCTCTTTCTTTCCAGTGAAATTGCTGGAGAGAGTCTCTTTTCATTCTTCAGCAGTAATCGGCACGCATCGCTCGCTACTCAGCCTTTTGACTAAATTGAAGTAGTCGGCTTTAATGCTGATATTTCTTCTTTCTTGATATCACCTTTTCATTTCCTTTGTATGAAACCTTTCTTTTTACTTTTCGCTGATTGCACCTAAATTTTCAGAGATATATTCGAATGGAGAAAATTATTCTTTGAGCTTATTTTATGCCCTATTTTCTAGAACAGATCTGAAATTCCGTGTCTCCTCGGTTTCCAAGAAACTTGACCCAGGCTTTTGCTTCCATTTTGAGCTCAAATTTGTAATTTCACTTCAATTGGCCAAATCAGATCCTATAAATAAACTTCTTTCATTCTGCTTTAGATAAATTCGGGAATTCTTCGCGTTTCTCTTTTTTTAGTAATCATTTAGTAAGTTATTTTATAAGCCCTTATTTTATATAAAGCTTTGGAAGTAAAACCTCTTTTCTTTCCTCTTTGTATATTTTAGAAAATTTACTTCTTTAAATGATTTTCAGTCTAAATTCCAATGTTCTTTTTCTTGGAAGGGAGGGGGGAGGAGTTGACATTTTTTTTAAAATTAAATTCTTTTCAATGGTATGCCATATCATTTGCCATACCATTAACAGACGAATTTCAAACAATCACCAATGAGCAGAAAAATCAACTTCAGATCACCACAAACTAAACATTTGTGTCTTGAATATCACATTTTATCCTCAATCAAGATTTTCAAAACATTATTTTAAATAAAATATTTATATTAATTTCCGTTGTTCAGTAATACTGTTTTTAGACGTCTTTTGATGAATCAATAAACATTCTTTGTTTATCAAGTTTGTATTGTACATTGGATATTGCTATGATATGTGGAACATGCAAAAGTTAATTCTCTTGAATAGAAACATAATAAATTCTTCATCTTTCTGCCCAAACCAAGAACAGTCAAGAGTTTTTTCTTCAGAATTAAATCTTTCTTTGATTCCACAGAAAGTTCTAATTCTGTGATTAATGTCCATTAAACTCAGATTGGGTAAAGGTTGAAATTTATTGTTACTATAGTCATATGTATCATAATCCTCATTTTTACATGAACATAATATTTCTAAATTAACAAAAGCATACTTCAGTATTCTTAAGAATTGGTACATAAAGAACTGAGGTAGGTAGGTACATAAAGGACTGAGCGTTTAGCAAATCTAATATTAAAATAAAACACCTTTTTTTTCATTCTTTATATTTAAACTATTACATGTTACATTATATAAATTACTATTACATGTATAAAATTGGCACTCATTAATATGAGTTTTATTCTCTCTCAAACAAGTGTTTTGAGCAAAATCTTCGATTCACCCAATCAAAATTATTTGTTTTCCCTCCTCCTTAGAATCAATGTCTTAAGCATTTTAAGCAAGTAATGCAAATTTTATATGGAGGTCAAGTTTTGTCGTGATCCTAATTTAATGCCAAAACAAGCTAAATAGACTTTTCTTCCAAATACTGAAATGTGTCTTTGCTGGTTTCCTACTGCATAGTCATTATATAACAAAAAAAAATCTGATTAATTAACACATCTTCTGCAAATCATTTTCCTCAACGAATGCCCATTCTTTAAAAAAAAAGCATTACTTCTCGAATTTCGAAATTATATACATATTTAAAATTTCGAGCGAAAAAAAAACATTGGTAGAAGAATTGGAAATACGGCAAAAAAAGAAAGAGAATATTTAAGAATACAAACAGCTAAATACAGCAAGTACTAACAGCTAATTGGTCTGGTTTGATCTTGGTTCCTCTAATTTTATTGTTGTACTTGACAAGTTACCAATTTATAGGAAATTGCTATTTAAATAATAGTTTATTGTTTCTTGATTAAAATTTATCTAGAGCTATTAATTATTTAAAATATATTAAATATATTTAGTGCGCAATCTTGCATTGCTCTTGATTGTACAAAATTCGGACGCATGAGACCTGTGATTTGAAATAAATTTGTACAGAATGGAATTTTTCAAATATTTTCACAGTAATTAGAATCCTATAAAACAGTAAAACAATGCTATTTATTTTAAGACAATTTTTCACCATAAATATTTTGTCATGTAATATATCTTGATAATAAGCTTTAATAATTTATGTATCAATAGACAATTCCAAACTTTTTAATTTCGGATATAAAGTTTTTATTAAATTCTGCTGAAAACGCCTTAATGCCGTTAAATTTAAACAAAATATTATCCGTATCGGTGATCGTTTGCTTTATTCTGAATTCATTCTTTTAGTTTAAATTATTCATATCTTTAAAGCATTAAATAGACATTTATTGTATTGTAATTTGCCTATAATAAAAAAAATTATATCAGGCTTAAATTTGCGAAGTATATTACAGTACTTTAATTGTAGCTTTCAGTAGTGAATTCATAAAATAGCAATTAATTCCGACTGCATTACTGCATCCGCATAAAATTTCATCCTCTAAATTCATAATGATATATCGACAGCTATATATTCTCAATTAAGACATCATCCAATAAATTTTTACACAGTTGCCGCAATTATCACATCATAAGATGGTTGTAGTTGAGGAATTAAATCTTCTGTAAAAATGCGATTCGTTAAAGCAGCTTAATTTAGGTAATGGTGTCTTAGCTTCGATGAACTATTGAATGGAAGGAAAAGCAGTAATTTGCTAAACCGTGTTGGAAGCCCATTAGTTTCCAGAAAGTCATAGAATCAATAAGGCTAGATTTTGGAACTTGGCAAAATGCCAATATCGAGCCATCTAGTAATCATTTGTCTTCAGTCAATTGACCGCAGCGTCCAGGCACAAAGGCAGGGAAAAAAAAAGTCAAATGTTCGCTTTCCCCATGAATTGCCGCATGTTTTCCCTCAAATTGTGCATTAATGTGAGGAAAAACACTCTGAATGTGTTGTTAGAGGATTTTTACGATTATGGCGATGAGATTTAATAGAATTTTTTAATGCTTTATTTTTTTTAATGCTTTATAAATGCTTTGGGAAAGGAGAATTCTCGATTGAAGCATTTATGCATGTGTTTGATGAGTAAAACAGAGATCATAAAATATGTTTTGTGTTTCACATTAGTGTTAATTATTACCATATATTCTAAAATCAAACTTTATCTGCAGTTAATTTTAGAAACCTAATTAATTCTATTAAATGCTCTTTTTCTACAGATTTTCTTATTAAGTTATATTTCCTATAAAGGTAATTGCCAAAAAAATTGCATGAAATGATTTGATTTCTTCTATTAAAAATCTGTCTCCGCCATTTGCATTTATAGCACTATTTTGGTTTGTTCAATGTTCACCAATTTAAGAACAAAATGTTATCCGCTTTATCGGTCGTATGTTTTGTCTAAATCATTCTTTTAGTTAAATTCTTTTGTATCTTTTAAGCCTTGAAATAATTTTATAAGTTACGGGTGATTTACCATCAAAAATCATCAAACATTTTTCATAGAATGAAAGTATTCAATTCTTCTATTAAAAATCGTTTGTTTTTATAATACAATTTTGTTTTACTCAATGGTCACCAATTTCGGTACAAAATTTTACTCGCTTTATAGATCGTATGTTTTGTCTGAATTTATTCTTTTAGTTAAATTCATTCGCATTGTTCAAACCTTGAAAGTATTTTAAGAGCTTCAATTGATCAAAAAGCGGGAAAACTTTTTCTTTTGTGCTTTAAAAGAATATTTTCAAGAAATTTTTGCTCTTGCATCTGCCTCTTAGATTCTCTTTTCCAATTTAAATAGAACTGACAAAGGTAATAAATAGTTTCTTTAAAGTTGCAAGTGTTGAAGATCTGTATGTGAAAATTCTTAAAATCATATTTGAAAAGACATTTGACACTTAAACTAACACTTGAAAATTTACCAAAATGAATTTCATTTTTATTAACTTTAATGTATATTGTCCAAAACATTGACTTTTCATTAAATCACCAGGCTCTTTTTTTTTTCTTTTTGCCATAACTGGAACCGCAAATCATAGGTAGTGGCAGGAGAGGATATTCAACTTGACAAATTTGACTTTTATTTATAATCACTGTGCTGAAAGTGGCCGTATTTTGTTCCATCGAAAACTGTTCTTTATTTAGCTGCAAAATAAATAAATTCGAAAGAAATACAAATTTAATTAATTATAAAATATCGGGACTATAGTGCATATTAGCATTTAATTATCAAAATCATTATTATGTAAAGTATAATTTAATATTTATTTATATGTTGAAATATTAATTATTCATTTAATTCGTTACGTTATATTCCTCTTGGTATTTCATATAATATAATACTTATATTGTTATATCATTTTCTTTTTTCTCAAGAATTTTATTAATTTACTCGTCATTTTTTTCATGATATACAACAACAACAAAATAATAGGAACATGCACATTTTCACAAGTTTACTGAAATAAAAAAAATAAAAAAAAATATATCATTAACACGTGAATTAATTTAAAACTGCATTGAAATGTAAAATTAAATTGACATTAATTGAAAGTAGGCAGTGAACTGTTCGGAATTTCAAAATGATTAAGATCGCAATCAGACAGATCCATACTTTAATAATTTCACTTCTGTAAAATTTAAATATTCTCCATTTATTATAACCTAAAGCAAAAAAATTTTCCCACGGCGACAATCATTCAAGAGTTAGAACGAAATAAATCGCGCCCGACAGCCATCGCTTATCGCAAGGGTGAAATAATCCGGGTTCGAAAATTTAATGCCTGCACTTCATTAAAATTGATATGGGCCGACTGTCATTCGAACATCATTAATTAATGATTATAGCAGAGCATTTACAGCTCGGTTAACTTTACGAGTTATGCTGGAATAGTTTTTAAATCTTCACCATTTGTGAGCACTTCTAACTACTATTACATAAGTGACTTTTAACTTCCCACATACCTTTTACTCGCTATTTCATTTCAGAAGTTTACATTCCATCTTTTCAGTCAATTTTGGAATTTAAAGGTTTTAAGTTGTTACTATTTAATTCTTACTGTTAGTTTTTACTTACTGACTTATTGTTACTATTTGATTATTATGTTGTTACATTTAATTACTTATTGTGTAAGTTGAGACTGAAGATAATTAAGTGCGTATCATATATATCGCTGCATTCTATCAAAACTACATTTGTGGTGTTGATTTTCTATCGACTTTTAATGAAATGAGCCAATTATCTCATACAATAAAATGAAGTTTTTTGAAAAAAACATTATTAATATAATTTAAATAAAATATTTCTCTTAGAAATTTTTTATTGAAAACACTTCTTGCACGTAAACTCTGTTTTTAAAACATTTAGACGGATATCTTTACTGCATTTAGTACAAAAGTCTTTATGTCAAAATTCAGAGTTCAGTTACATCATCAAATTTATAAATGCTGCAAAAATAAATCGACAAAAAAGTGAACATGAAAACTTAAGGATCGGTTATTTATAAGTGTTTTATAATAAATTGCTTCATGCGAGACACAATTTTGAAATGTTTTAACCAACTAATAATAAAATCCTTCAAGGAATCAACTTGACTTCAAAAATTTCGATTGACGGATTTAGAAAAGTTTTTATTTTAGATTTCCTAAGTGACTAAAGAAATAATTTTTTGTAATAATTTCTGTTCGCATATGTCTTTAATACTAAACCAAAAGGCAATGACAGAACTTGGAAGGTATGATATTACATTTGTCGATAGATTAATTTTGGCATACAATCTTTATGTCAAAATTATATTTTGTCCTAGAAACTTGCATTAAGAGTTTCATACATAATTTGAATTAAGGAAAACCTTTAATCCTGATTGATTCTTATTTATAACGACTGAATTTTGTAATCAAATTTCACTCCCTTTCTGATATGATAGACTTTTAAAATCTTATTTAAGCATGTGTTCTAGATAATGGCACAATATTCCAATATTTTCAGAACCTGATTATCACTAAACGGTCTGATTAATCAAATTTTGATTTCAGACTAGTGGTGCTGCCTGATACTGAAATACAGAAAAAAAACTAAGATAAAAGACTAAGCAGTGATGAATAATTAAAATTGAAGCTTTCTTAATTTTGTTGCATTAATATATATGTATTTTAAAGAACTATTTTTTAGCTTGACTGTTTTGTTGATTGATTTTCTTATTGCCACTGTATCTCTCACATCTAAGAAAATTTTTAAAACTTTAATTGTTGCATTTATATTTAGGTATCCGTAGTCATTTTATTCAACAAGAAAATTTATTGTGATAGGTGGTAATATGACTATGATAAGAATATTCTGCTTATTATAGTTATAATTAAAATATATTTTAAGCCTTGAAACTTAAAGAAAATGAAACAAATTCTTCATGTATAATTTCTGAAATTACCGTCGGTGAAAACAGTAAATATGAAATTGTGAAAATAACAAATCGTCTTTTCAAGGATAACGATACATTTAAAGTGTATTTATTGTTATTAGTTAGGAATTGGTTGAATATTATGCTATCATAATCATTTTTAACTACCCGTTGCTAACAATATCCTTAAGTATATGGAGTCTCATTTTTTTTCTTCATCGAAAATATTCATTTTAAATCAATAACTAGATAATTATTATTTTCATGGCTCCAAAGCTAAATGTTATATTTATGTCGTTAATAACCTTGATGTCATGAAAAGTTATAAGATAAGTTAATGTTGTCTGCGGCAAAAATAATTAAGAAAAAACACGGAAACTCTAAAACAGCAAATCCTTGTAACTTTAAATTCTATCTAATTTTTATGGCACAGGATATCTGAAAAATCATTATAGCATGAAATGAGCATTTGAAAATCAAGCTAAAATGAATCATTAAAAAATATGAAATTTAAAAATAATAATGTTATCTGTTATAAGTCTTTACTTCAAATTATGATGAACTTGATATTAGCATAGATTAGAAAATCTATTTTATTTCTAAACTATTGGAAAAAATGTGTATGCATTTTTAAGGTAAAGAATAGTTAAACATTAAAGGACCATTTATATGTGTCTTTTTATATGTCATTTCATCACAATATTGATCTATTTCGTAACCATGGCAATTATCAATTACTTAAATTCATATATCTGAAAGTACACAAGTTTTTCGTTATAAGCTGTTTTATTATATACAAATTTTCTGCCTTTTTCATTTCTGTAATGTCGGTATGGTAACGTCGACAATATTCATAACTGGTGAATTAATAATAGAAAAAATTTTCGATGCTAATAATTTTTCAATGATTAAAAAAATTTGAAGTTATTTCATCTGACTTTAAAGGTGCAATGGACTCCATTGAAAAACTTTGAACTAATATTGTTTGTCAGAATGCTAAGGTTTAAAATTAAATGGGATTAATTAAATTCATAAAGTTGTATTCAATATCCCGAGGCAATAAATACTTTATACAAGGATTAATTTTTAATGAATCATCTACTTGCATGCAAATAAATCATATTAAATAACTAATTTATAATCAAATAAAAAAAAATTTTACCATTTCACGAAACTGCTAATAATATTTAAAATTTAATTATTGTTATCAATATTATAAAGAAATATAATAATGTTATCTCAAAAAAGTATTGCTTTTAAACCATTTTGCGCCAATAGCATTAAATTTGTAATAATCACGTGGTCAATAGTTGAGGTTTTCATTATAATTTCAATTAAACATATTTTAATTTATATCGTTTAGCGTCAATTCTTTAAAAGGAGTGTAAATGTGGCTAAGTTGTATTTTAAGATATTTTGCTGTGTCTATCAATATCTTGATTTATAATTCATATTGTTTGCATTTCAAACATATCACATGATATATTACTTTAACAATCTAACTAGGCCGCTATCGTCTGATGATTAGGCTTCTGCTAAATTTAGGATATGTTTGAGAATCGAGAGTTCAATTTCAACTTCAAGTCAAGAGGATTTCATGCTAAAACCCGATTCAACTAACGATCCACGGTTTATCTCAACCTATTGCAAAGTATACCTTTCATTGAGACTCAAACGTTCATCTACAAATGTGACCTGGAAATGTATAGTACAATTAACTACTTCGTCCCGCCCTGAGACACACGGATAAATCTGAAACACAGGAACGCCGTGGCAGAATTGGCGGGAACCAAGCTAGAGTCTTGAGAACTATCACCGACCACGGTATAACCCATCCCAAAATAGGCACGCTTTGTCATCGGTATGCGTTAATTCATAGTAATAATAGTACTATATAATTCAACGAGACTCATTTCTAACCAATGTAAATCGTAAAATTAGCACATAAATGATGAGGACTGTCCCAAAATAATATTTATATTGTTGCAATAACAGAAAATATGAATAATTAAGAGTTACTAACAACCTGAATCCTACGGTAGTTACCGAATTAATGTAGAAATCATTATATACTGGTGTGAAAAACTTAAGCAACAATGCAAATTTTTAGCAGATAGCCATGAAATTGCACAAAAGGAGTTCTTGCGATTAGTACAATGAACACGTAATTCAAGAGAAAGGTCATGCGTATGCAAATATCAGGAACAAAACGTCACAGGCGACGTGAGCGTACGCAAAACACGTGCGGAAGGCGCGCGCAGCTCAACACTACAATAAAAGGAAGGACGGAGACGCAATTAAAGACATTCGCTGCAATTGCACTTGAGTTAATTCGTGAAATATGGTTAGCAGAAATCACCTGGACGATTTCACACGTGGAAGAATGATCGGAAAGCTGGAGGATGGGCGCAGTGTGACCAGTGTAGCTTAACAGTTCGGAATCAACAAAAGTGTCGTTTCGCGCGCTTGGAAAGCCTTTCAAACCACAGGTACAGCTGTGAGAAAGGTTGGTGGTGGCCGCCCCAGGAAAACAACTGCAGTGGATGACCGACATATCATCCTGCAGGCGAAAAGAACCCGAAACCAGTCAGCAAGCGCCATTGCTCAGCAACTGTGTGCAGCAACGGGGCGACAAGTGTCGCGTTTTACTGTGTCCAGACGCCTTCACAAAGGTGGCCTATTCGCCTGCCGTCCTAAACGCTGCATCCCTTTGACAGTTTCCCACCGGCGGCACCGTTTAGAGTGGTACAGGGAGCACAAAAACTGGACATCTCATCAATGGAGTCGTGTCCTCTTTACAGATGAGAGTCGTTTTAGTGCCACAAGCGATTCCCAACGCCAGTTGATTTGGAGAGAGTTCGGGACACGGTTTCCTCCCAGTAACATCACGGAAAGAGACCGTTTCGGTGGTCCTGGAGTTGTCGTCTGGGGAGGCATTATGATGAACGGGCGGACTGAGCTCCACGTTTTCGACAGAGGTTCTGTAACTGGAGATCGCTATTGTCAGGAGGTGATCCTTCCCCATGTGCGTCTGTTCCGTGGTGCCATTGGATCAGACTTCGATTTTATGGATGACAATGCACGGCCACACAGGACTCATGCTGTTGAGGAACTCCTGGAAAGTGAAGATATCACTCGAATGGATTGGCCGGCGTGCTTCCCTGATTTAAATCCGATAGAACATGTGTGGGATGCTTTGGGGATACACCTTGCGGCACGATTACATCCTCCTGGGAACACCCGACAACTTAAACAGATGCTGATTGAGGAATGGGCACTCTTACCTCAAGAACTGGTGGACAATCTGGTGCTGAGTATGGGGAGACGGTGCGAAGCAACCATTGCAGTAAGGGGTGGGCATATCCCATACTAAGGAACATCTGCTTGCTGTTCTTCCTCTTGGACAGACAATCATGTGTAACGATACTATGAGTTCAATAAAGCCTTTTTTTGTTTGATTCCATACTGTATGCATTGTATTCATTTCTGTGCAACTATGCTTTCGTCATTCTTTCAGAACAAAATGCTGTATCTCATTTCCGAATTTCATGTCTCTCAGACGATTTCTCGTGAAGTTATGGCAAAAAACATACCTGTTGCTTAAGTTTTGCACACCAGTGTATTTATAAGAAAATAAAATACTAGCATTAAATGTTCGTATTGCATTTTTATAATTGAGGAAATAAAACTTCATCATTTCTACAATAGGTTTCATCTTGAAAAAAATATAAAATAGCTGCTTGCCTTAGAAAAAAATCAATTTAAAGCCCCGTAAAGCGAAAGAAAGTAAATACTTTGTTACACAATCTTATAAATAATTATAAATGACTCTCCTAAAGGCTGTATATACAGTCGAAACTTTATATATATAATCTGAAGATTACTGAAAAAAAATTCAGAGGATAGAAAAGTACTTACGGAATATTTTGATGAATTAAATATCCGTCAACACTAAAAGTGTGTGTGTGTGTGTGTGTGTGTGTGTGTGTGTGTGTGTGTGTGTGTGTGTGTGTGTGTGTGTGTGTGTGTCCACAATCTGCAGGAGAGATTGATCAACCTAGAACTACCAAATTTGGCAAGAATATGATTTAAAAGGTAAAAATTTGCATCTCGAAGCAATTTTTTTAAAATTTATTATATTAATTGATTATTATTATGAAAAATTTTGCAGGGTTTTCTTTCTGCGACAACTTCTGAAAATATCACTTCACAGAAATAGCTTTTGTATATTTAAAAAAAATTTTTATTAACACCAATATGTTGTGTATTTTTTTGTGTGTATTTTATCTGTTATGTATTTTTTGTGAATCTCGAGGCAATGTTTTAAAATTATTTTATATCTAATTCATTGTTGTAGTAAGATTCAACTCATTTTTAATATTTTCGTAAATATTTAATTCAGTAGTTCTCTCTCTCTCTCTCTCTCTCTTTCTTTCTTTTTAAGTTAAAGAAATTGTCCATTTATTATACATGCAGTTTATCTGATGTTACCACAAAATACAGTATTCAATTTCAAGCAGATTATTAAAACACTTATGTTTAAGGGGCACTATAATGTCATGGGACTCAAACCCATTAAGAAATTTCATGTGTTCAATAAATAAAATGTCTGTATATCTATTAAAATGACTTTTACGCCTTACGTAATCTGATATTTAAAAAATTTTTGTTGTATGAATTATGAACATCAAGTAATGGTTAAAAAAATAAGTGGAAATTATTAACATTCCTGATGAACAGCTAGTCGTCAAAGGAGACTAGTATCTAATATAAAGAATTAATAAATAACAAACTTTTAAGTTTTTGGTATAAACCAATTAAAGAAACATTATCTCCAACTATTATAGTTTCACACTGCGTTGAAAGCATGTACTTTCGTAGTATTCACACAGTTTGTTTATTAAATGATCATGCAGAATGCTGATTTCAGTTTTATTTACTTTAAGGCGTAGATACAAGGAACAGATCATAAAGGGCAATATTGTCCATATCTAATCAAGAGATCAGACTGGACTTCAATCCTCTCTGATTGCATACTAAATTTGTAAGCCTTAATGAACCACGAGTTTGTGTTGCGCTAATGCTGCAGGCTTGTTACCTTCTATCATATGTCTGCTCAATTCGTATTTGCCGAGCGTAGTTTACAAGCATTAACATCAAGTTTTGTATTTAAATGATAATTACTGTTTGGAATGTTGTTCTCTTCATTGGTGACTGTTTTATTAACTGCATCTTCAAATGTCAAATGTGAAGATAATTCAACAAATTATATCTCTCAAGTATTTAATTAAATCGGCTTTTGACAATACTGCATCCTAATTCAGGCACAACTTGCATATTTATTTATTCTTTCAAAGAAAAATCTACAAATCAAGGAGAAATGTTACCCTAATAAGGCAGTTAACGTATTAAAAATTTCCAGATAAATTTTTGTATAAGTCTATGTGAAGTGTCAAGTCTAATCATTTTTAAACCTTCAAGGAAAACATATATTTCTCATCAGTAAAATTTATTAGAAAGAAGACGAAAGGAACGATTATTTATATAATGCCTGAGTTAATTAAACGTTGCTAAAAATTTTTATCTAAATTTCTAGCTTTTTGTTTATTATTTACTAGCCGCCTTTGGCGACCAGTCGGTTCGCCAAATTTAATGTTCGTTTAAATTTTAGTAATTAAATATTTTACGCAATTCCTACTTTAATAGATTCTTCATCAAAATATTTTAAAACTTCAAATTTTGATAGTCATATAATTCACTCATAATATTATAAAGGCCTTCAGTCATAACGTAATATGTATCTCTCTAATTTTCTGCTAGCTCTCATAGAATTTATGCTTTAAATTAAAGTGGAAAGAATTAATCTGCAATTAATATAAAAATAATTTTTACTGAAACAAAGCATTTTTTTATAATATGATTATTGATAACAGAGTCACTGAGCATTTAAACTTTATGGGCACTAAAGAATATCTTTCTTAATTTATGTTATAAAGAATATCTTTCTTAATTTATGTTATATCTCAAGAATTTGTCAACAAACTTTTCTACAGATTCATCATGAACAGATCTATTAATTAACAATGTTTAGTTTTAAATGCATAAAACACTAAAAAAATAAAATGAATTGCTTAAAATAATCGGTCGAAAAAAGGTTTAAAAAAACTAGTTAAAAACGACATACTTAAAACTATAAGCATATACAAAAAGTATATAACTAACATAAATACAATCTAATTAGGCAGTTGGGGTAACGCTATGCAGATTAGACATTTATAATTTCCTTTATTCTGTGTTATTTTAATTCGAAAGTACTTCAGAATGATTCTGAAAGATCGATTAATTAACAATGTTTAATTTTAAATGCATCAAACATTAAGAAAATAAACAGAATCGTTTGAAATAATCGGCCGAAAAAATATTAACCCTAGCCTCATTACTGTTGGAAAAAAAAAAACTGAAACCTTACTCATTTGGCGGTCGGGAAAATGGAATTTTTTTTTGACGGGAAAGTTAGTTTTTAATTAATAATTAAAATTATAATTAAAAATTCAAAAAAGGGACCCCAGGTGCACATTTCCGACAGGTATACATGTACCAAATTTGGTAGCTGTAGGTCAAATGACCTGTCCTGTAGAGCGCCAATACACACACACATTGAGCTTTATTTATAAGTATAGATATAGATAATTATTGAAATAATTTTTAACAAAAAAAAGTTGCACTTTTTTGTGATTTAAGCTGTCAGATTACAGGACTTTGAATTTTATTATTATAGACATCTTCAATAAAGGAATTTTGGCGACTCAAGCAACGCATAAATTGAAATGATACATTAATGCTTATATTGAGATTTCTTTCAATTACGTTGCATGGAGAGACAATATGCTACTGTTTTATAATAAATTTTTGTTATTATACGCTTTTATATGATTATTTATTTCGTTACAAGAAATTATTTTATTTACAAGTTTTCACAACACAAGTCGTGTGTTTTAAATCATTTACACAGATTTACCAAGTCAGTTGGTAGTATGTTTAATTTACACTAAAAATTGATGTTTATTTACAACAAAATTCGATTAATCATTATCCTAACTACTCATATTACTCTAGATATATACTGAAAAGAATGATGTGAGTGCAACGCATTGGAAATGAAATGGAATTGAATGTGCGGTCATGATGACATGATAAAGCACTTGAGCGGACACTTTTTAAATTCCCAAATCACACAATTGCAAATATCTTTTGACCACGATTACAACAAAATATATTCAAACGATTTGGAAACAGTATGAGTGTATACGTAAAAAAGTAGAAAATATATAAAGTAAAAAAGGTATCTGCGAAATAAAAAAAGGCCGCGAATAAAAAAAGTTTTGACGCAAAACTATTCATGGATATTTACAATATTAAGTTAAGTTTTCCAAAAATCAAGATATTTGAACATGTAACTCTTGCAGAAATCAAGAATCAGAATCAGAAATCAAGAAAAAGAAAAGAATTTATAATTTTAAGAATATAAAATTATCTGAAAATAAACTAGTAATGTTCAAAGAACAACGACTACTTTATACACAAGAGTGCCACGGGAATTTCTCTCTATCATGTTTTAATTTAGTGTCTTGTATTTAATATTCATCATTAATTATTTTTTGTCAAACTTTGCAAACATTAGAAACTTGGTGAGAGAATATCTCTACCACATATTTTTGCATTAGTAAATTCCACTAGCTTTCATAATTTTATATGGAAGTCTAAAGTCGACGAGTTTCATTTTCTCTATTTTGATTCAATGGTTTAGTTATTTTATTCATTATCGTTTAACCTATGCAGCTTTTACATTTCGAATCGCGAGGAAACTATTTGCAAAAAATTCATTATGCAATTTTTTTTTCATATGATGATATTATCATATGCTTGATACAACATGTTTGGCAATTCCCATCAACAAGTAGAAGCAAAATCCCATATCAACAAGTAGAAGAATTTTCTTGAATTTTAAATAAAAGAAATACTTTTGGCTTTCAGTTTATGCGAAAGTTTACATTTTGGCTGCTGGAAAATACACTTGATCGACGATACAAACAATGCCTCAATCGTATTGAATGTATTTAAGTGCTGTAAATTACGAACTGACAAAGACAAAATATTAAAACTCAATCAATATTCTAAAAAAGCGTTGCATTTTGAATAGAGCTGTCGGATAAGTGAGAAGTCACAAAATAATCCACTTTAAAATTTTCTAGTGTTTTTTTTTTCTAGATATCATTCCTAATGCAATAAAAATTTTACGGAATCTATAGTATGAAATATACCATAAATCAACTTTTGATATATTTGCTGAAGATATTCCGTGGCATTTCCTCATTTATTCTGAAAGTATTGTAAGAGAAATAAACAAGGTCTGTACTTATGCAAATGCACTCCATTGCCTCATATACCTACTCCTAACTGTTGCGGAATTGTAGATATTCAAAGTACAGATGTCGAGCTGGATTTTCATCTTACAGCATCATTCCAAACCGCCAAATTGTTCTAGTCGTAAATATTACAGGGAACATGAGACGAATAGTTCTGATATGTCTCTTGAGGGACAGATTTATTAGTACTAAAGGAAAATAAATAGTCAAATGAGCATTGAAAGAGAGTTACATGTCTTATTTTTTAATAACTCTAGAAGGTTAGAAGGATGAATTGTCCTTAACTTATCAAAAATTTCTCTTTATATATTGAAGCTTCTTCTCTTAAAATTTAAAAGTTCATTATTTTTAATTTTATTTCGTTATGTGTGTTCCTAAATATTACTAATAGAATCTAAGGGACTTTATAAAATTAATATTTCGTTGTTTTTTAAAAATACATTTGAAGAAAGTCGGGACAAGAAAGTGTTAGGCCACATTTTAACGAAATAAATCCAATACTGCAATCTGTAATTATTGATGAAAATTATAATATCCTACATATTATTTGTTAATCAACGTCGCTGAGTGGCAATATATGTCAAAAGTTTCGTTTTTCTCCCAGATGTTTTTAGAACTTTTTAACAGGAAGAAAGTATCAAGCAGCAAAACTTTCTGATATAACCGTGTAATACATTAGAAAATGAACATCCATAGTAATTCAAATGTTTCTTATCTAATGAACACTTGGATAATTATTATCAACTTATAGAAAAAATATGCTTCTTCTATTGAAATTGAGATAGAAGTAAATTTAGGTTGACTTTATTTCCCCAAAAATATTTTCATTCTTCAATACTATTAAAGTGATAGCAATTTTTTTTCATGTATATAATTTTTATTTCATGTTATAAGATATTTTACGCATCTTTCAATGGCATATGGTTTTATTATTCATAGTTGTTTTATTTTCAATATTAGTTACTTTCAGCCATTTAGAAAAGTCAAAATAATTTCTGTGGTTTGTCATTATTTTGACTAAAATAAAAGTTGACTAAGATAAAACACATAATGTTTACAGTCATTGTTCTATAACATGCTATGATTTATTATTAAGAGATATTTTCATCATAATGTGCTCAGAATATTATAATTAATCAAGGATTTTCAAATTTGTTATTATAATCTTCTAAAATATGTAACGTTTATAGTGAAATGCTAACAATGTATAGAATTATTTTTAGTACATTGTATTATTTTATTATCATTTTCTGTTTCTTAGGAGAAGGATTCGGATGTTAAATTACTGGAATTTGATGAGTGTAGAACAAAAAAGAAAGGAAAGGCAATTATTTTTAATTTTCAGAAAACACAATGCTCTAAACAAAATTCTGAAAAATAAAGTTAAAGACGTTTTAAACTTCTGAATTACATTCTACCAGTCTACCGTAATTGATAAAGGAATTTACTTGCTGACCCTGAACAAAGGGAAACATTTTCATCAAATTTTGGAGGCAATCCCTTCAGAAGAATCTCTTTCTGGTTGCTGGTGTACGAGTAAACTCAATAATTCCAAAACGTAAAGAACCAGACAGAAAAAATTTGATAGTCTGGTTTTACATTTACAATGTAGAATTTTATAAAATTGTAAACCAAATCTGTCAATGGGATTACTGTCTTCCTGTTTGTCCGTTCTTATACATGTAAGCGCAATGTTTTAAATAAATGCAATTTACTATTCAATCTTGTGACTAATTATAGCTCTATGTGAAATTTTGATGTCAATCGGTCGGAAAAAAGGCATTCAAAATACATATTCGCTACATTATTGTGTAATAGTCGCATTCCAGAGATAATTCTACAAAGACAATTGCCAAAAATCGCACGATATATTCCTGAAAAAATGCTAGGTTCACGACAAAGATCTGTATTTTATAGCTATGTTTTTTGCCAATGAATATACATTTTTTGCCAATTTTTGCCAATGAATATACATAAAGGCATTCACTGCCTTTTCCAAGTCTAAAATTTTATCCTGGGGAAATGGAGTAATATCTTTATTAAAAAATACGCGATAAAATTTTGGAGAAGAGATTCTGCATGTTGGTTGAATGAATTTTTTTAATTTATTACGTTCTTAATTAATACAAAGATTTTCTCCGCAATTAGCAACAAAAAATGTGGCTAAAGGGGAAATGTTTATTTCTTGCTAAATTAAGAATCATTTAATCATAGTAATCTACGTAGCTTTAATTTTGTTAGCACGTTTGAAACAAACATCTAATTTCTTTCCTGTCTCTTTTAGTGCGTTTTCATTTTCAATTATTTGTGACAATTTTTATCGTCTGTTATTTTTGTGATAATATTATTGTCAATAAATATTGAAATAAATACTAATAATATTGAAAAAAATAAATGTAGAAAATCATTATCGCTTTTTTATTTAGTTTCCACAGCTCACTAATCGTCTTTGGCAACTATTTGGTACGCCGGGAATATTAAGTTAACTCAAACTATACTTAAGCTGGGTTTCAGTTAACTTGTTTAGATATTAATTCATGTTCATAATTCTGTCAAATTGTCAGATATTAATGCCCGATTATTTTAACTGTCTTACATGTGCTATTTTTAATGTGCACATGTATCTTTCTAATGGAGACCAGTCTCATGACAACGTAGAACTTTAAAATACATAAACGTCTGTTTCATCTATCTTCTAAATTTCGCGGTATTGTAACTTTCATTTTTTTATCTGTCTTGTAAACTAAACAAACATAAAACAAAATCTTTCTTACTTAACTCTCAAAGACCAAGCGAATAAATATTTTATGAAGCAATGAAAATGGTTTAAGTCTCAAAGTAACAATGTAATCTATTGTTGGAAATCAGCAAAAAAAAAAAAAAATACTTTTTTAAAAATTGCCAAAATTTAACAATTTCCCATGATTATTAAATCTGTATCATTAAAGAGACTTTTTCTTATATTTTAAAACGTAAAATTCATTTTCGTGTAGTAATATTTCCGGATGTTACTGCGTAAAAATGCTAAAATTTAGCTCAATACTTAATTAATTAATTAATTAAAATTCTATCTAAAATTTAAAAAAAAATTGCTCCGAATTGCTCATTTTCACCCTTTAAAATATGTATGTGCCAAATTTGGTAACTTTAAATCAAATTGTTTGGTCCGCTGAGAGCCAATGCACACACTCATCTTTATTATTAGTAAATATTCATCTTTCATTCTAGATTTCTAATTAAAATGAAAATAAGTTTTAGGTTCTTTTTTCTTCGTAATTTTTCATGTCTCTTAGTAAATGCAAATCTTAAGATGTTAAAAATCTTGATTAAATGCTGTGATTAACTAATGCTTAAAAGCGAAGTCCTTTTAAAAGCTGAAAGAGGTTTATGTTACTTCATTAACGCTGTTCTCTACCTTAATATCTAAAAGTAAGAAAATCGCCTCTCTTTCAAAAGGCATCATCAACGACTTCTAAAACGCAGCAGGTACAGTGCTTGTATTCTTTGTCAACAATTAGTGCATTCATTTTTTCTTTCATGTTAAAGTGGTAAACATTTTAAGATTGTTTTATCTGTTTTGAGATGAAAGCAAATAAATAAAACTACCTTTAAAGCTTCACATTATTGAGGCTTACTAATACTCATGTACTATGTTACTTGAATAGCTACTTAGTATGCACCTAAATTTTTACTTTCAATTAATGAGTTGCTGTAATCTTTAGTGATACTTAAAGCTTAAATATTTTAATATAATAATTTTTTTAATATTTAAAGCTTAGAATATTTAACGACTCACTGTTTATAAATATTCATCAAATCTTTCTTATAAATCTTTTAACTGATCTGAAAGCTTAATGAACAATCAATTAATCCGTCATTTAAAACGACAATAAAGTGATTTCAAAAGTTTTAGTATTTTAACTTGATCATTTTTAAAGACTCGACAGCATCTGTAGACTAATTGATGTGTTTTGTTTATTAAAAATCACTCAAAACGCTCTGCAAAAAATTCATCTTTACATAAAAAACAGCGGATTATATCATTGCATAAACATCAGTTTTAAATCTCTTGGAAATAAAAAAAGGCATTCTTTTTTTCTGTGTTGTCAGTTTTATTTCCATATAATCTTTCACTATTTTTTCAACATACTTTAACTATATTTTATAGAATAATTTTCATTTTTTATTGATTGCATTTATACACTTGCGTGTTGCACTGATATTTAATACAATCTTATGTGCACATTTTTGTTAAGAATAACACATAGTTAAAAATAAATTTTTAAAATATTACAATGACAGACGAACGATTCTTAAATAGTCGATTATCCAGACTCAATCAATTCAAAATCTCAATTCTCCCCTGAATATCCCTATTTCAGAGGATTTTAAATCATTTCCGCACCAATAGGAAGTCTGCCAATCAATGCATAGCGTTCCTTCGAAATGGCCATTGATTGGCCAAAAAATTAAATTAGAATTTTTATAAATCAGTCAGTTTATGATACATAAATGTGCAGCTTTTCGTATAAAATCATATTTTCTTAAATATATTTTACTAAATATAACTAACAAGACAAAGGAACTGTATAATAATTTAGACTTCGCAATTTTTCCTGTCTATATTTATTTGAGAAAAATACATTACTTTTCTAGGACCAATATCTGCTAAAAATTATATTTCAGTCATATTTTTAATGAAATTTTGTATAAAATAAAGAGTGGATTTTTTTTCTGCTGTAAAGCAAAATTATCCATTATTTGATTGACAAAATCCGTAATTGGTATATGAAATATAGAACAATAGCTTTACTACTATATTGGAAATTTTAATGTATGGGAATTATTCCCATAAAATTACAATATTTATTGAAAAAATAGTATTATTCTAAACAGAATTTTATAAAATTTATCTCTTGAAGTACTTCTAGGTGTTTTTAGAAGTTCTCCTTTCAACAGTGCCTGATTATGAACGCAAAAAAGACGATACAATTCTTAACACAATTTAATAATTATGAGGTATATGTACAATTGAATTGAATAAATTATACACTACGATTTGATTATGCCAATGCCTAATAGTTAAAAGATCTTCCATTTTTACTTTCTCGTATACTTAATATGGATTAAGTTTTGTAATCGTCGAAAAATTTGAATTTGAAATTTTGGCAAATCTCCATGTTTTTGACCTCCAGGAAAACACATTTTTGGAAGATATCTGTCTGTCTGTAACAAAGATAACTCAAAACTGCTTTGAGCTAGACGGATGAAATTTGATATACGATATTAGCACCGAATTTGTAGATTTCTATCAAATTTTGAGAAAAACCTACAGAGGAAATCTGTTTGTCTGAAGTTAATACGGTTATTATAAAACGAAGGGATCTAGATAAATAAAGTTCGGTATACAAATATAATACCTATAGTGTATACATTTATCGAATTTTGAGTTAATTACAAGACGAGGTTTACCGTCTGGCGGTGTATAGTTTCAGAAACATGTAAATACGATCATTCAAAAATGCAACGACTTAAATATATCAAATCTGGTATGGGATTTTGTGACTTCAAGTGCAGTTTCGTACCAAAAGTGTGTTTCAAACGGTTAGGAAAAGAGATCTAAACACAAATGCGATATTTTGGTACAGTTAACCTCATGTCAAGGATTAATTTCCAAGAAACTCGTCAAGGATCACACAATAGATTCAGTAAAAATACCAAATTCATGAAAAAGGTTAATATTCCGTAACTATTGAAAGCCCGGTACCTGCAAGGCGTTCTCTGGGATAATATCTTTATTAGAGAGTATGCAAGAATGTTATTGGGAGACCACTCCCATTGGTTTTTCATTAAAATTACACTGGTGTGCAAAACTTAAGCAACAGGTATGTTTTTTGCCATAACTTCACGAGAAATCATCTGAGAGACATGAAATTCAGAAATGAGATACAGCATTTTGTTCTGAAAGAATGACGAAAGCATAGTTGCGCAGAAATGAATACAATGCATACAGTATGGAATCAAACAAAAAAAGGCTTTATTGAACTCATAGTATCGTTACACATGATTGTCTGTCCAAGAGGAAGAACAGCAAGCAGATGTTCCTTAGTATGGGATATGCCCTCCCCTTACTGCAATGGTTGCTTCGCACCGTCTCCCCATACTCAGCACCAGATTGTCCAACAGTTCTTGAGGTAAGAGTGCCCATTCCTCAATCAGCATCTGTTTAAAAGTCGGGTTTTCCCAGGAGGATGTAATCGTGCCGCAAGGCGTCTCCCCAAAGCACCCCCACACATGTTCTATCGGATTTAAATCAGGGAAGCACGCCGGCCAATCCATTCGAGTGATATCTTCTATTTCCAAGAGCTAATCAACAGCATGAGTCCTGTGTGGCCGTGCATTGTCATCCATAAAAACGAAGTCTGATCCAATGGCACCACGGAACAGACGCACATGGGGAAGGATCACCTCCTGACAATAGCGATCTCCAGTTACAGAACCTCTGTCGAAAACGTGGAGCTCAGTCCGCCCGTTCATCATAATGCCTCCCCAGACGACAACTCCAGGACCACCGAAACGGTCTCTTTCCGTGATGTTACTGGGAGGAAACCGTGTCCCGAACTCTCTCCAAATCAACTGGCGTTGGGAATCGCTTGTGGCACTAAAACGACTCTCATCTGTAAAGAGGACACGACTCCATTGATGAGATGTCCAGTTTTTGTGCTCCCTGCACCACTCTAAACGGTGCCGCCAGTGGGCAGCGTTCGAGGGGATGCAGCGTTCAGGACGGCGGGCGAATAGGCCACCTTTGTGAAGGCGTCTGGACACAGTAAAACGCGACACTTGTCGCCCCGTTGCTGCACACAGTTGCTGAGCAATGGCGCTTGCTGACTGGTTTCGGGTTCTTTTCGCCTGCAGGACGATATGTCGGTCATCCACTGCAGTTGTTTTCCTGGGGCGGCCACCACCACCCTTTCTCACAGCTATACCTGTGGTTTGGAAGGCTTTCCAAGCGCGCGAAACGACACTTTTGTTGATTCCGAACTCTTAAGCTACACTGGTCACACTACGCCCATCCTCCAGCTTTCCGATCATTCTTCCACGTGTGAAATCGTCCAGGTGATTTCTGCTAGCCATATTTCACGAATTAACTGACGTGCAATTGCAGCGAATGTCTTTAACTTCCTTTTATTGTAGTGTTGAGCTGCGCGTGCCTTCCGCACGTGTTTTGCGTACGCTCACGTCGCCTGTGACGTTTTGTTCCTGATATTTGCATACGCATGACCTTGCTCTTGAATTACGTGTTCGTAGTACTGATCGCAAGAACTCCTTTTCTGCAATTTCATGGCTATCTGCTTAAAATTTGCATTGTTGCTTAAGTTTTGCACACCAGTGTAGTTATATTACCAAAATATATTTGCCAAAAAATAATTCTATGAAAATTGTTCTATGAATCTCTTGATTCTTTCATACAGAAGGCAACAATCCGAAAATTCTTGATGAAGTACGGAAAATTTGACTCCATTATCACGATCTAAGCACCTAACATATTACCAGCCTTAATTTTGAATTAGAATACTGATGAATATGTTCGATAAATTCGGAGTAAGAAATGAAATAGTAAAGAACAAATAAAATTGAAGGAATTATGCTGAGAACTTTTAAAAAATTCCTCTTTAATATGCAACAAAAATGAATAAACTTTAAACGATCAAAACTGTTGTTAAATCAATACCAAATTTTAAATTTCAACTGTTTTGACAATATTAATAGATATAATTTATTATTTGTTTATTCTGTCTTATTCCCGGAAAGAAGCGTCAATAGGGATACTCCGAAATATATTTATACTTTTGTATTTCTTTGAACAAACTGTTATTTTCCGAAAAACGGTTTGTGTCAAGTTAAAAATCTGAAACTTTTAAATAATATTTAATATCAGGAGGTGATTTCTTTATTAAATTTTAAAATGAAAAATATATTTTACAGTTTAGTTTTAGTTTTAGTTATATTAACGTCCCGTTTGAAGCAACACTAGGGCTATTTTGGGACGGACCTCGTAATTTTGAACCGCGGTCAGATGACGAGGACGACACCTGCTATATATTTTACAGAAAAAGGTAATAGATATTTATGCAATTGAAAAATGATAATTTAGATGTAGAAAAAGAGAAGATAGAAATAATTCATATTTCTCATTTTCTTTGTAGTAGAGATGAATTGTGAAATTTAAGATAAATGAAGGCGAAGCCATGTGAAGTTACATTTTTTCCCTGTTTATATTGTACATCACTTTTGCTTATACATTTAAATTTTTTAAGAATGTCATTTATTCTGAGCGCCGTCAAGGAAATACAGGGAACACTCTTTGAGACTTTCGTTGGGATTTTGAGGAATTAAAGTATGCTTTTCTGAGAGCAAATTACTGTTATAAAATGAATTGATAATTAGTATTTTACTGATATCCAGCTGCATTTGCTTACCAGCTGGTGCTCCGGGAATATTGATTGTATTTTATTTCCATTAAAAGTCTCATGCATAAGTTTGATCTTCTTAAGTCCCTAAAAAACTTCTTCTGAGCATGAAATATTATAGACATTAGATTCGTATTATTTTAATAATCTTTCACTCGTTCTATTTATTATGTAAAGCAACTTCTAAATCCCATGACATCATAGCTCTTATTAAAAACGTGCTTAACCATGTAATCTATCTTCTAATTTCATATAATCTTTCTCGGTACTATAACTTCACGTCCTTATACTTCATATAAACTATGCAGATAGTTAATATAATCTTCTTTTAGTTTGCGCGTGTAGAAGAAAATATTCGATGCCTTAATTAAAATGATTTGAATTTACTTGAAAATAATGAACTATATTGGGGAATGTTAAGCAAAAAAAAAATCTTTGAAATTCTCAAAATTCAGAATGTATTTCCATTGTAATTAAATTGGTGAAATCTAAAAGATTTTTTAAAAAATTTTAAATAGTGTAACAACCAATGTTGTGTTGTAACATTTTCAGAAGTTTCCATGGAAAAATGCCAAAATTTGTCTTAAATTTAAATTAATTCAAATTTTAAAAACGCTTTCCAAGGTGCACATTCTTATCCTTCTAATTATATTTGTACCAAATTTGGTAGGAAAACGATCCGGCAAGCATCAAGGCATATATATATATATATATATATAT
>JAPMOR010027578.1:1066486-1120651 GCA_026543865.1 Argiope aurantia
GAATTAAAATAAAACAGAATAAAGGAAATTAAAAATTTCTTATCTGCATAGCATTACCCCAACTGGCGTAGAAAAATTCACGCATTTGCGTTACCGTAACTGGCTTTGAAAATTCACGCATGCGCATTGTGTTCTGATTGTTGTGACTGATTGCGGACTTGATTTAAATTATTTTTAGGTTAGTTGCATGCTTTTGTAATTAAATTGTATTGATGTTAGTTATATATATTTTTTGTATATGCTTATAGTTTTATGTACATCTTTTTTAAATAGTTTTTTAACCTGTTTTCAACCCATTATTTTAAACGGTTCGTTTAATTTTCTTAGTGTTTGATGCATTTAAAATTAAGCATTGTTAATTAATCAATCTGGTCATGATGAATCTGAGAAAAATTTGTTGACAAATTCTTAAAATATTACATAAATTAAGAAAGATATTCTTTAGTGCCCATTAAGTTTACACGCTCAGTAATCATATTTTTTTAAAAAATACATTGTTTCAGTAAAAAATATTATTATATTAATTGCAGATTAATCCTTTTCACTGTAATTTAAAGTATAAATTCTACGGGAGCTAGCAGAAAATTAGAGAGATACATACTACGTTATGACTGAAGGCCTTTATAATATTATGAGTGAATTATATGACTATCCAAAATTTGAAGTTTTAAAAAATTTTGATGAAGAAGTTATTAAAGTAGGAATTGCATAAAATTTTTAATTATTAAAATTTTAACGAAAATTAAGATTGGTGAACCAACTGGTCGCCAAGTGCGGCTTGTTATTAATAAATATAAAATAAAATAAAAATTCTTTTTTATCAAATTTTTTTAAATCTTGCTTCATTTAAAATATTCTTAAAAGCCTTCTAATCTTCGATAATATCTTCTAAAATATCTTAAACATTCTTCTTACCTTCGTTATTTATCTTTTATTATTATATTATTATTTGTTAATCATATGATTTAAAGACAAATTATAAAATTCGTATCCAAGCTTACAATCCTTCGAATTAATTCATCAAATAAGATAGTTTTTTTTTTTTTTTTTTAAGACTGCAAATTCATTTCCAAAGTTAACAGGTGTTGTGGAGACGCTCTTTTACACCCGCATGTCTCTTATACTGATGATGGATGATTGATGTTAATTAGCCTGTGCGACAGCGTTCTCTATTTCGTGACGTCGCTGCCTTCGCCGTTTAGCCTTTTTTTAACCTGACACTGACGTCAATTTTTAGCAATACTGTAAAGACTGTTTTCTAGTAAAAGCACTTATTATGAGGTGAAACATTCTGATCGTTTGTAATAACAGTAAAAAAACTACCCTTGTTCGAATTTGGATCAGATGTAATCCGGGTAGTTATATACATATATAAAAAAGACCATTTGTCAACAGGAAAATTATACTTTCTAATAAAGTATTATTTTAATAATTATGTAATCAATATTTCTTAGAGTTTGTATACTTACATACTGTATTTGAATATCACTACTTGAAAATATCGATATAAATTGGTTGTTTCGCTGCCTTTATTCATTTTTATTCGAGAAGATTTCGTTTCCAGAATTTTTTTCCTCTAGAAAGGAACCAGATAATAACAGACCGGTTGGTTGGAATTTTATTCTGTTATATTCTTACCATATTAGTATTCGGAATTCAATGCTTCACATTAGGTTAATCCTTCCTCCTTCAAATGTTTTTTTAATGTTGTTGCCCTGCAAATGAATTTTGAATGTATTATCCACACTGGATAACTGATCTTATAATATTTTTAAGGATAGCAATACATTTTCCTTTAATAATATGCAGGGTTTTTATTATAAAAATTATTTTCCATAATTAATTAATTATCCATGGAATTATTTCGTATTTTTCTTATCCTCCTCCGTTATATGTAGTATAAAGTACAGTAATCATCAAAAAATTAGAATTCGAGATTTTGCTGAATCTCCACGTTTTAGACCCCCCCCCGGGCTCGAACAAATACATTTTTGGAAAATGTCCGTCCGTCTGTCGGCCTGTCTGTGACAAAGATAACTCAAAAACTCTTTGAACTAAATAGTTGAAATTCGGTATATGGTCTCTACACTAAAGTTGCAGATTTCTATCAAATTTTGAGTAAAATCTCTTCTGAAGAAGTCGTCCGTCTGCCCGGCTGTTCGAATATAAGTTTACATTATAACTACAAAACGAAGGGAATTAGACAGATAAGATTCGGTACACAGATTTAACAACTACAGTGTAGACTCCTGCCATATTTTGAACCAAGACCAACAAAGGGTTGACTGTTTGTAGGTCTGTACTTTCAGAAACATATATATGCGATAACTCTAAAACGCAATGACCTTAATTTTTCAAATTTGGCATGGGATGTTGTAACTATACAATTATAGTTTTATGTCAAATTTTTGTTTCAATTGTTTGTGAAACAGGCGCTGAAGTACAAATTCGATTTTCGGATACTATTAACCGCAATCTAAGGATTAGTCCCTAATAACACGCCCAGGATGACAGATAGATTCAGTAAGAGTGCTAAATTTACGACAAAAGTTAGTATTTCATAGCTATTGTATGTCAATACCATTTAACAAATTTATTAGAGAGTATGCGATTAAGTTTTGTGCAGACCAATCCCGCTAGTTTTACTTAGTTATTTACTCGTCTTATAAATATTTACCTCACAAATAATTATTGTTGCTCTATGGTTTAACTTTTATTTCTATGCTTTGGTGGTTTCTCAAGAATGATATAATTCTATTTTCCATCAATCACAGTACATAAGATGTTAAATAACACTAAGCCTATACAATCTGAGTCATTTCAATTAGGAAAAAGTTACAAGAATTTTGAAAGTTAGTATGAATTGTTTTCCAAATCTATGATATGACTGAAGTTTATTCTTGGTTTTTTTAAGCAGGGAAATTTATATGAGTCATTCTTAACCTTTTCATATAAGTTTTTCTCATAGCTTTGATTATTTTAATGAAACTCATACTAGGAAAAAAAAAGTTATATGATCACTTTGCAAAAATAGTCGGTTTTACTTATGGGACTTGATTTCATCCACTTAGTCTTTTTATTCAATATCTCACATTGAATCCAAATTGCAGAAATTCTAAGCAAATTCATTCACTAGAGTCCATGCCATGGGTTTCATTAAATTTGTGGACCTGAAAATCTTTTAATTAATACTTGAATATATTGATAAAATATATTTTATGGTGTTGTTACGTATACACTTGTCATAGACAAGCCCGTTGACGAAGTGAGCGATTCAAGCCATGTTTGTGCAGAAGCTTCTGAGTGTAAAGGACCCTGAACACCTGAGAACAAAAGTCTGATTTCTAGCTCATATGAAGATTACACTCACACAATCGCTTACACAACCCTTTTTGAAGGGGACGGGGGGGGGGGCTCTTTCACACACCTCACAGATAGAGCACAGGGGGAAGAGTAATCATGCCCGAACCCGAGACGCCAAGATCATGGGGAAGACGCCCTACTCCTAGGCCTGGACGCCGGCAACGTTATATAGTTATTAATAGATATTATCAATTTATATCATACTTTTATCATTTTAAACTATCTAATTCTCCAAAAGGCAAATGTAATATATATATATATATATATATATACATATGGAGTTTTTATGTTTCTCAATATGTATCTACTTCGAATTCTCATATAAAAGAATCAAATGAACAGAAATAACTTGAGGCCAACACCTCTTAAATTTGAAGATTTTTTACATATTTCCAGATGCAAATGTGACGAACTTGCTAGTTGAGAGATACTTTTTTATTTGAGTGTAATTTTATTTCAATGCTGTTAGCTTGCTTTTGTATTTTCTATATTAATTTTAAATTATTATTAATTCACTCGAGATGCATACTAGTGTGTGCAACGAATTTCCGGGTCAAAAAGACAGATAGCACACCGTTCGTGAAATAATAGAGAATTGCAAATTTCAGCTTATGGGAATGGTCTCAAAAAAATAATATTTATCTTGAATGGGTAAATCAATTCTGCTCAATTTATATTCATTTCCATACCTTAGCTTATATTATTCTAACTTCTGTTCTGTATCACATTATTATAAATATTCTCCGTAAGCTTGCTTTGTAAAATTAATTTTATCTCACCTAAATAGATAGAATCAGAAAATTTTTAATTTATAAATTATAAAATGTAATGGACCAAAATAATAGTTTATAATAACCGATTCTTATTGCAGAAAATAGAAAATACAAATTATACTTTCCTGCATTGTCTAACTGCATATATAAACCTAGTTCTACAATAATATCGGCTATACTTACTGATTCGGGATTTTTCTTCCAGAAAATTCTAAATTCGTACAAATGTATACCTTGAAAGCATGTTATAAATATGTATCCGGATAGTCATTGTGTGCATGCAGAACAGACCGTTTGACTTGAAGCTACCAAATCTGGCACAGATATTCTTTGAAAAGTGAGAATGCATACCTAGGAACGATTTTATTTAAAGTTTTATTAGAATCTTGATTAACTAAAAATTGAGCAAGATTTTGCCGTTTTTCCTTGATTACTTTCAAAAATATTGTCACCTTTAAATTAAATTTCTTCGATATCTTTTCCTTATTTTGAAATCACGAAATTATATATGCTTGTTCCAAAATTTCCTATTTCTTTATTAAATTATTTTTTAAAATATAAAAGAATTTATTACTACTTTACTTAAAAATTACCTATTTTAAAAGAGTTTCAGATTGATGCATAAATTTAAGAACGTGATTTAATTTAAATATATTTTTATTACGATCTTTATTTTTAAAGTGAGAATATGAAGGTGTTCTTTTTTTTTTAATTTACAATTTTGTAATAAACCAATTTTCTAAAATTGACTTCTTCTCGTAGCATTATTTTTGCACATTTTTCTTTATGTGCAATAATGATTACATTACATGCAATAGTAACTTTTTTTTTCTCAAATTTTTCTTTTTTAATTTTTTATCATTTTTCTTCTTCTTCTTCTTCTTATTCTTCTTCTTTTTTTTTTTTTTTTGCAAATTTTTCCTTAATTTTGACTATTTTTAAAAAACATTTTTTTTTTCTTTTTGCATGATTTTCATTAATAGATTTCATTGCTGCCATGAAATTTAAACGCTTGCATGTTTCATTAAATATTTAATCACTTAAATATCAATCGCATCAAATATAATCAACAGCAATAAGGTTTTCAGTAAAACTGAATAGATTTTATTTCAACATATGTATTAAATAAAAAAATAAACTTTAAGTCTGCAGATGACAAATGCATCCATTTATCAGCCTTTATTTATTCGTTTTCGCACCCTGCTGTTTTGCTCCCAATATCTCTTTATTCCGAAAGCGTCATCCCTATCGATTAGGTTTCCTGCTACCTTTCAGTAGTCTTTGGATTTACGCACTGGAATTGGGAGTTTGCCATTGACTCGACCTCCAGTCTCTGGTTATCGATTCTCAACAGTTGCAACGCTCCCTTTTACAACTTTTGCCGCCTAAAAGGGGGCCCATTCTATTCCTACGAAACAAATGACTGTATATATTCAAGACACTTAATACATGGTCTCTGTCTGTGCTGAAAATATTTTGTTCAACGTCAATGAAAAAAATTATGGGTCCCCCCCCCCCTCAATTTGACGTAGAGAGAAATTTTTATTTTAAATTAATATTCTTCAAACATAATATAGAGTCTGTTTTGCAATTTGAATGCAAGATTTCATTACAAATATGAGAGATTTTTCTTTGCCTTTTGTATTCTAGAATAATATTCCATGAATCTTTGATTTCATCTTTTAATCTGTCTTCTTTAATCAGATTTAGTGCTTAATTACTTTCTGATTTCAGATAGTTTTTAAAGAATAAATTTTTTTAATTAACTTATCTTTAAATAAACATATCTTTTATAAAGATAAAAGTGTTTATTTACAGGAGCATTATTAAAGTTTTAGTTCCTTAGCAATGCGGCAAAATGTCATTCTTCCGTGGAATTAACGTATTTTTATATGAATTAAAATTAAATCATTCCAAGAAGTTACAATTCAATATAAAAATAGCTGGTAATCTTTAATCAATTGTTCTGTGGATTCTTACCTAAAAGTGACACATTCCTTAAATAGAAGATGTTATCTGATTAATTCGCAGAAAAACTAATACGGTAAAGAAATAAAGCTACTTCTGAACTAAGCAACTTATCTTTTGAAAATTATCAATGGAGAAACTTGATATTGTAGGATGTAGTAAAAAACTATCCTTAGACATTAGATAAATTGGCTATAATGCAGGCCAAGTCATTTTACTCATAAATAATTTTTTTTGAACAAATGTGCTATTTCTGACTTATTATTTTAAGCATGAAGAAATGAGTATGCCCTATTAGCACAAATTGCTTAATAATATTCTTAAGGTATTTTCACGATACTACACAGCATTCAGAACATCGGAATGCTGTGCAGTATTGGAGTAGATAATGTACAATATCTTGTGTTAATGTGAGATCTCAAAACTTTTGCATATATTCCTCAAAAATCGTTTGTTCAAGACCTGATTTAATCAATAATTAGCCATGTTAGTAAGCATAATTCATCAAAGTCATATTTTACACTAATGTGGTGTAGAACTGTGGAGAGAAAATGGTGTCTCAAGTGCCATCCTCATCATTTGAGCATGGTTCAAACTTATGAATACAGGCCCTGATATATACATTTTTAGCTATAAAACAGTACGTTAAAAATAAAATTAAGATAAATTAATCGCATTTATACTAAATCAAGAATGTTATAAGGTCAATTGTAAATGGAAGCAATGACGCAATACTAATTGAAAAATGGAAAATATTGCTAAGTGATTGATATTTTACATCTCGTAGGTTATCGAATAATTTCAATTTCAATTCAGAAAAAGCGCTGTTTTATTGTATTTCATTTGACAGATTTTTTTTCCGACAAAACTTATAAAAAACCTTTTTAAAATCTAAATCACTCCTTTTGAACTTAAAATATTCTATAAAAAAAACTTTAAAAAAATCTAAATCACTCCTTTTTAACTTAAAATATTTTAAAATATCTCCATGATGTTATTCGATATTCAAAATGTCGTACAATATTATTGGCCATTTTTTTATTAAATATATACACCAATTAATAAAGCTTTAGAAATTAGCTGACCTGACCCTGATTAGAGTGAATATCCTGTGAATAATAAGCTATATATGCCTTAAATAAAACTGTATTATGGAATTAATAACATACTATTTTAAAATGTCACAGAAAACTTTCCCATGCATTCATTTTTTTAAAGAAAATGTCATATTTTATATTTATTCCATTTCATACAGACAAGTGTTGAATATTACTCTTTCTTAGATTTAATTTGCAATAAGAGTTTTAACCTTTTAATATGTTTTTGCCAAATGATGGCAACGCTTTAATTAAAGTTAATTTTTGCCATGCACTCATAACGTGCAGGTTAAATTTTATATTCATTTTGCGCTAAATTATTTGCTGGAAAATAGGATTAAAATATTTTTTTAAAAATTTATTAAAAATAGAACATTTATAGGTTAAAACATTAGTAATAACCTTGAAAAGAGTATTTTTTAACTTTTAGATAATGTAAAAATCAGCATCTTGTGCCGTAATATTTTCGGAAGATATCACGGGAAAACGCCAAAATTTCACTTAATTTATATGAAATTAAAATACTAGTAAAGAATTTTAAAAAATCACTCTACGATGCTCATTCCCGCTTTCCAAAGTACATATGTGCTAAATATGGTCAAACAGTCTAACCTGTAGAGTGCCAACACACACACATTTATTTTGATAAAGATAAAAATTAAATTTTAAAAAATTGAAATTGGCTTTCGCCAATTTCAAGTTATCATGTGAAAACATTATTTTTTAAGTCATGTGGTATCAATCCGACAGAAAAATATGTCTGACTCATATTTCCCAATCACCAACATTTAGAAAAGCGTTGGTTTTTGACCATTTCAAAACCAATGGAGTTCTAAAATTTTTTTACGGGGCTAGAATTTTTTTTCCTTGAAAAACCAGTTTGAAATAATCACGTGATAAATTGCACATTCATTACTATTAAAAAACGCTGTTTTTTTTTTGTTTTGTTTTTCCCCCCTTCTTTAAATCGTTCGAGCATCAAACTTTTTCTCAAGACCAGATTTTTTTTTTTTTTTTTTTTTTTTTTTTTGCGATAATCTGGTTTAAACTGGTTTAGAATGATCGCGTGACTATTGTATTGCGAAACTATCAACTTTTAAAGCGTTGTTTATTTTTATTTTTTTTCTCCATTTCAAAATCGTTTGAACTCCAAAACTGTTTCTGCCGGCTAGAAAAACTGAAAAAAAAATTATTTCGGTACTTCCTCTCTTTCTTTTGTGTTTCCTCAGGCAATAACTTCTTACGACCCATGCCCTTTACTTTTTGCCTACGCATTTTAAAGCTTCGAAAACCTCAAACCAAAACAAAATCATGTACTCATGTGATAAAATTAATCTTCATTCCAAAATAATTTTGATGAGTACGAGTTTGTTTTTCTATGAATCACAGCAATACGAAAATTTTCATTTCTTTTTCCCTTAGAATAATCGAACTAGCATGTATCATAAAACTGAAGACAGTTATCTGTACCAAACTTTCTTGCATATTCTCTGGTGAACATATTATCCATTTCTGCTTCGTAGCCTAATAAGGAAAGCCTAGCACACATTTTCAGCGCCTTTTTTTATTCAATTGAAACCAAAATTTGACACAGAGCTAATTTCAGTTACAAGATCACATATCAAATTTCATTTCTTTAAAACATAGGGTTTTTGAGTCGTCGCATTCACATGCATAAAATAGTATAGACGAACAGATTATTAATTTCTTAACAAATTTCGTTAAAAAATTAATACGAGTCTACATTTTAGATGCTAACCTCTCTACCAAATTTTATACATTTATCAGTTTTATTTCAGTTATTGAGTTTAGTGTTATTTTCAGAACCGAATAGGCAGATTTGTTTCAAATAGATTTCGTTTCGAATTTGATTTTTTTTAAACTGCAAATTTGGTGCATATTACTTATCACATTTCCTTGTTTGTGAATATTTTGTTTTCAGACAAATAGAACGATAAATAAACATAATTCTAAAAATGTGTTTTTAAATTCAACAAAAAGCAAAGCAAAAATTCATCAAAATCTCGACATCGATTTTTTTTTTTTTTTGAATATCACAATATTTTCTCTTTGTACATTTCATAGACGGGAAAGTAATTGCACAAAATTTGCGAAGTACTGTTTTGCACTGCTTTTCCAATACTGACGCATGTAAAATGCAAAAATTTGTAGTATTATACAGTTTTGGTAAAGTTCTATAATATTATGCAATATTGAATATTATACAATACTAAAAGTTTAAATTAAGATTATTAAAGTATAGAAAAAATAAGCTTTAATCGTTCTTACAGCTGGATAATTTTGTCCCATTCTCGCATTATTACTTTTACATATACGAAGTGAAAGTATTATGATAAGCAAACAAATTCGAGCTCGAAATTTTAACAAATCTCCATTTTTCAGATACCTCTGAATTATAATTTAAAAAAAAATCAAAATTTTGTCTGATTTCTGTTTGTGAACACAATAACTCAAAGACGCTTTGGGCTAAATGGATGAAATATAGTGTATAGAATTTTCACGAAATTTGTAGATTTCTTTGAAAGAAATTCTTTCAGAGAAAGTTTGTCTTTCCGGTTGTCCAAGTACATTAGAACATGATAACTAATAAACTTAAAGAACTAGATAGATAAAATTTGGTATATTGATTTACCATCTAAAATGCAGATCCGTATCATATTTTGAATCGAATCTGTGTACGTATTGATCGTCTAAAAATTTGTATATTCTCATACATGTAAACGCGATAACTAATTTAAATAAATGAAATTTGATATGCAATCTTGTAACAATAGTTATAGTTCTATGCCAAATTTCGGTTTCAATCCATTGTGGAAAAAAAAATACATCCAAAATACATTTTCTGTTTTCTGATACTTGTATATTAATTACATACCAGAGTTTAATCGCCAAAGATTGCTTACTAGATTCACTTCAAAGATCTATATTTCGTAATTGTTGTTCTTCATTTAATGCAAGATTATCAGTTTTTTAAACTATACTAGGAAATACACGATTCTCGTGTTTGGTTCTCTGATAAAAATCTGAACTCTCGTGGCATTCACGGCTTTGCTTAAGGTACACAATTTGGTGCAGTTGAGAATAAGGATTATATCTTTCTAAAATAGGGATTACAAAAGCTTGTGAGAAGATCTATCCATATGATTTCTTTTGCAAAGTCATATCGCCTTGAGTTTTCATCCTCGTGATCTGGTTGACTATCGGCATGTTAGTCGTAGAACTAGTGAGACTTCGATTGCGAAAGGTAGGTTTCCTCATATGCGGTTCCATATGATTACGCTATCTAATTCTGATGTTTCTGTTAATGAATTTTTTTTTCCGATTCCTAATTAATATGACACCGTAAAGTGAATGAGGCTGATATTTTCCCACATTATTATGATTTAGTAATAAAATAGATTAGAGGCTAAGGTTCAAAAGTAGTTGCTCTGAGTTTTGCTAGTTTTTAAAAGTATGAAATATATTTCTCCAAAACCATCCACTTTTTTTTTGCTTTTGATTTAACTAATGAACAAAAAATTGACATTAATAAAAATAATATTAATAACTCTCTGTAAAACGTGTGATATTCATAGCAACTCAACTCAAAAGCGTGTCAAAGTTTATGTTTTGGTTTTGATGTTTGTTTAGAGTTTAAGGTGTCAGCTGTTTGTACTGAAATGTCTTAGTAATTTCGAATTAAAAAAAAATATGGTCTGTGATATCATTGTTATCATTTCTTTTTTCATTTTTTATATTAATTCTGATGTTTTAATATTATAAAAGTGTTATTTGGTTATAACAAATATTGAAATGTCCACGTCGCCTAATGTCATTCCGGATAACCGAAATGAAATCGTGTGGCAAATTTTACAAGTTATTGGACGGATTATTTTTTTTTATAGAACATCAATCCCTATAGAACAATAATGCTATCGAGCATTATAAATATTAACTCATTATCATTTTTTTATATCAAAACATACATTGTAGTTCTTATATACATTTCTTACTTGGGAAAAGAGCTCTTTTGAATTTCTAATTGTTTTAAATTTCTGAGATTTTTTTTTTGAAAAATTGGATTGCAGTCTTTTTAAATGTAAAACAATTTCTGAAAATTTGCTAGTAAAAGGCATCATTTTGCAGTTAATTTCCATTCAGAATTTTTAATTAGACATGTATTTATGATTAAAATGTTATATTTTATTAATGTGTAAGAAATAAAATCGTATTTATATTCTAAAACATATTTAGTACATATATGTGGAGATAGAGTGTGTAAAAATCTTCATACATATTTTTTTTTTATATATATGTTTGTATGTGAAATTTGCTTTGTATCACAATTGAAGTTTTCGTATTTTTATTTTAGGCATATTACACCACCTGGCATATTACCTTTTAAAAACTTCCTTTCTTTCAATCATGATGCTATTCAAATTGTTTTACCGTCTAGGTAAGCTTTATTTCTGTTTCTTGATTATGATTTCCCTTTCTCAGTAGTACTTAATAACCTAAAGCAACCAGAAAAAAATTAGTGATAATTTCTTTTATAAAATTACTTAACCCTTCACTACTAAATTGGCCCAACCAACAATGCAAATTCTATACTGGTCTGCCAGTTCTTTTTTCAAACAAGGGGGGCAGGATGTAAAGGGAAAACACTTCTTGTAATAACTCGTTTTACATCCTGTGCCCCTCGTTTGAAACAGAAACTGGCCCTCTAGTAGAGGATTTGCACAGACTGGTTCCATAGTGAAAGAGTTAAAGAATTTTTTGGGAAAAAACTTTCTGAAATTAAACTATCTATATATTTTGCTGAGAAAGAATGATAAATAAAACATTTTAATTAAAATAAGATCATTATGTTGTCCAGCTATGCTTGTAAAATTTCTAGCATAAAAATTTCATCTATATCATTCTCTGATTCATAATGTGTGAAAAATAATGTTGAATTAAATAAATCAACTGTTATCATTTAGTGAAGTTCATATAGCAAATCATGATTTCAGTAGAAATTACTAATATTCTAATACAGCAATTAAATCAGAACACTTTTTTATAAATGCATAATTTTAATTATTCATAAACATTAAAAAAATTCTCTCTTTTAATAATTTCAGTGATATATAATTTGAAAGAAATTTATTAAATATGTTAATTGTTCTTACACAGGAACTCAAAAAAATGAAATTAATAACATAATAAAAGGAAATTAGAAATCCCCCTACTTTACAGAAATGTTTTAAAAGGTAATGAATTCTTTATCATTATCTTGTTTTTATTTGGTTCATTATTTACTTTTTATGTAAATTATATCTATTATAACTATTTATGAATTGTATATCATTATTGTTAATGATATACAATTAGTTTACATTAGTTTAATCTTTGCATTTTCTGCTTTAATTAAAGATTGTCAGGATTAATAAAATATGAATTACACAAATTTATTCAGTATTGCTGAAATGTTTTAAACTATTGAATTTAGTAATAAACACAATGTACTTATATATTATATTACTTGGGTATCTTTAAAAATGATTTTTGCATTAAAAGTATGGCATAGACTCTTTATTGATGCAATGAAGTATTTTCATGTTAAGAGTGATATTAAAATGTCTTTCAAATATATCTTCGTTAATGAGAATTTTTGTATGCTTTCTTGTTTCAGTTTAAATGCTGTTATTATGGATTTGGAGAAATGGAAGTCATGCTACCTCTGCTCAAGGGCAGTATTCACATTGTATCAAAAAAATAATTTCATATATATCTGTAGATAATTTGAAAGAAAATGCTATTTTTTCTCAACACCTGACTTTGCAGTGTTTCTTTACCACTGCTTCTTTCTCTTTGCTCCTAAAGAGAAATGTCAGATATTTCAAAGAAATATTTTTGCCCTCGTCTTTTGGACTATATAGTTTTTGTTGGAGCCAGACAACCAAGTCGCAATCATGCAGTGCAGACTCCAGAACTTCTACGGAGGTACCCAGCTGAAGACCACAAAGATTTCCCTCTCAGTCCTGATGTTGTGTATTTCTGCCAACCTGAAGGGTGTGTTTGTATAGGACCAAAACGAGTCAGTCTCAGGGAATCCAACTCATTTGTATTTGCCTTGACAGAAAAAGATACTAGTCGTGTTCGATATGGTATATGTGTCAACTTTTATCGAACTATAGAAAGGCGTCCATCAACAAAGGAGAAAGCACGAGACAGGGCAAAAAAGAAATTAAGTAAAGTTAGAGAAGCTGAATCTGCAACATCTCACGAGAGCAGATTTCTAGATCCTAAACGAGATTATTCATCTAGAACTCACCAAGATGATTCAGATGGCGATTCGAAATCATCATCACCAACAACTCATCAACGCATTCGAAGCCATTCACTCACTTCATTATGTATCATTAGTCATCATCCATTTTTTTCTACTTTTCGAGAATGCCTTGTCATTTTACGAAAACTCATTGATGCCTGCAATGAAAGAAATCTATCTAGACGATCAGGAGCTAAACAAACTAGGTAATTTATTTATTTATTTTATAGAATCATCATGCTTAATATTCCCTTATTAAATTAAATCTTTGAAATGCACAAACATAAATTTTCTGAATTTTTAAAAATTTTGTAATTATTTTCATGTTTAGGGTCTAAGGGAAGAGAAAATACCTTTAAAAAAATTTATAGTAGGCTACATCACTGGAGAGGGAGGGGGGGAGTTCACTGTAGTACCACACACCTAAGACATATTCTTCTTTTGACTAATAAATACTTTTTAATTCATTTTGTAACAATTATTCATTATTTATTTATGAAAATACTAAAACATATAATATTATCAATGAAAACTACTTATACAATCTTGCAACATGAAAAAAAAAATTATAAATGTAAAATAAACAATTTTAATAACAAGTAATCCTCAAATAAATCTAACAATGACAAGTTTATTATGTGGCATTTTGATTTTAAATAGAATCAACACTATATTCAAGTTATGAAGAAACATAATATTTAAATTAACCATTTAAAAATTAAGAAAAGAAGGGGTTATTAAATATATTAGAAAATATATTTAACATCCCCATAATGTGGTTGCTTGCTAATACAACAAGAATGCAACTGAAAAGTGAAAATTTCAACCATCCTATTCTTATAAACCTTAATCAAATGTAGATAAATTCCTCGCCCACAAAACTCATGGTAAAACTGCCATAAAATATCAGCCACTTGATTAAGAGTGTCGTTAAGGAAAACAGATCACAGATCGGTTTATCTAACATGTTTCAAGTGTAGAGAATCTCATGCCACAGTTGGACTGTGGTATGTCTCTGAAATCACTTAAAAAGATGTCAAGTATAAAGAACTTTTCTTGCCCTATTTGATTTGAAAAAGATGTGTCTGTTGTAGACAGCTTTCATACAACAAATTTATGAAGACATTTTGAATTTGTTTATTTTTTACTTGATGAAAAAAATTAAATTGAAAGAATTGAGAAAATGCGTTAAAAATGATGCATTTTTTTTTATACATAAAAGAGATATTAACTAGTGTGATGACATCTACAGGCAATTATTAAAGTTAGAACATTATTTTCGAGCCTTTGGATTCTATCAAAAACTACCGCACATTTAGAAATAGTTTTTATAGAGCGGCAGTTTTACTCTGATGCCACTGCGAATTAAAGGGTTAACATGATTATATATATTTGCTCATTTATTATGTTTGACATAAAAAAGAGTAATTGTTAATCCAATTTTTATGTAATTTGTTGATGATAAACTAAATACTAATTAGTAATGTATAGTTTATACAGATTATTTAGTACTGTGAATACAAAAATTTTATATTTTATGTGATTCCATTGATATATTTTACAAACTTGTAAACATTTTGAATGATCCTCTTAAAATTTTAGCTTCATACTGTTTAATTATAAATATTAAGTGAATTCTGGTTCATTTCTACTTTTTTAAATACTATTTTACATAAATTTTGTACTTTTTAGGGAATCTGTTTGGTCTTATATAACAGGAAGATTAGCTGAAAATACACCTCCTTCAGTTCTTCATGGAATTCGTGAGCTTGAAATGTGGATTCTGAGATTGCTCAGTGCTCCTGTTCCAGTACCTGGGAAAACAAGGGTGGAGGTAAAAAATTATTCTCTTTTAAAATTTTATTTACATGAGAATATTGTGTTATTACTTTATATCTTGTTATCGTGTTATTACTTTATATCCTTCAGAATTAAATTAACTGGCATAAAAGTTTGCTAACTGGTATTATAGCTTATAATTTTATTTGTTAAATGCACAAAGAAAATAAAATGTTTACATTTAGGACATTTACTTTTTTTGTGTTTCACTGTTTCTCATGATTTACTGACTGTAATGTTCAGGTTGTCTACTCTATTCATGATTTAGTAGCTAATTTCTGAATTATTTGAGACAAACTTAAGAATATTTTCAACCAGACAGCAGTTCTCTTGAATATATATATATATAATGATATTTTAACTCTAATTTCAATTAAATTAATTTTCAAGATTTTATCTTAATTTAGCCCATAGTAACTTTATTCTAAAATATTCTCTTATTTCGCGATCCAATTCCACTCTCTCTACTTAATTAATTCAAGAGAAGCTTTGTTAAATTGCAGAATCAGCTAAAAGTCTAACTTTCCTACACTCCACGTGAAGAGGCAAAATACCGCTGATGAGGCAAATTCTTTTTTAAAATCTCCCTATGTTTCCCCTGCCTTCTCCGCATGTGTAACGAAAATCCCTATCAAAATCTCGTAATATATTGGCATTATGAAGAAATGTTTTCCCTATCAAAATCATAGGTTATATAAGACCAGTGATAAAATGTCCAAGAGCTTTATCCTCATTCCTTTTCTGTGTCGTTCTGTGTGCTCATCGCTTGTATATATGCCTGCTTCTTAAAAATGAAATAAAACGAAGTCACGAAATAGCAAGTCTCTTCACTGTCTTCAAACTGCATTCTACTTCACATAAAATAATGCTTACATATATATATATTCCTTGATTGGCAAATCTTCATAATGGCAGACATTAAAATTATCTAATTATCTATAACATAGATATACTCTTATTTTAGAACATAAGAGTTATCACTGTGATTTAGTACATTTTTATCTTAGACTCTACTAACAGAAAAGTAATCTTTGGTGTTTTATAATTAGATATTGAACATTAGTTAATTGTTTATTAAAATTCTCCAAAATATGTTCTTAGTTAACTTATAAGCTATATTTTCTTTATATTTTAATAATTCTTAAAAATTCTGTTTTGGTTTTTTTTCCATTTATGAATTTAAAGTAAAACATTATACTGTGATTATCGATTTTCATCATTTTCAAGTTATTAAAAACTAGTAAATTGCTATAATAACTCCATTAAGGATTTAGTCAGTAACAATACGAGTCTATTCAAAATAACATCCAATGATTTAGTTTTCTAAAAGGGAATCAATTTTTATTCAATTGCAGGTGGAAATTCTGCCTCGAGATATTCAGCCTCCTCTCACCTTTGCTCTCCCTGACCATACTAGATTCTCCCTAGTAGATTTTCCTCTTCATTTGCCTTTAGAATTATTGGGTGTAAATACATGTATGAAAGTTCTTACATGTATCCTTCTGGAGCATAAAGTGAGTTAAATATTTTAATATATTTTTTATTAATACGAAGCTAATTGTAATGAATAATATCTCTTATGTTGAAGTATGCATTTTCTTTCTGTGTGTTTTTACTTTTATTCTAAAAATTATAATTGTTCAATTTTCTAAATAGTGAAGAATGACATTACTAACATTTTCATTTATTGATTATTATTGTTGAATTTAAACTTTGATAAATCAATATATGAAGACATCATGAATTATTGGTGTGTATTTTTGCTTTTTATTCTTATGTGATCAGTTCACCATAAATTTTGATTAACTGGATATTTCTTTGTACTTATATATAAAAGCTGCCTTAGTTTAGATTGTAAATACAATTTTTGTGCTTCCTTTCCTGTATTATATTTTGAGTAATATTGATTGCATCCAATATTCTAATTTGTTTTTCATTAAACTGTCTTATTATCCCATTTAGCTTCATTATTTAAATGCCATTTTGCAGTTTGAATGTTTTTGTTTTACTTGCATTTTTAATTTAGAAAGTTTTTCTGAAAACATTTTTATAAAAATAGTGCTGAAATACATTCTCATTGTCCTTACATATTTAAAAGATATTTTTTCTTGATCTAACTTTTAAAAACCTTTAACTGTTAGTCATCCATAATTAATATTGGTTTTTCTTCTTGAATTAGCTTTTAATGCAGTCTCGTGACTACAATGCTTTGTCAATGAGTGTGATGGCTTTTGTTACCATGATTTATCCACTAGAATATATGTTCCCTGTGATACCATTGCTACCTACATGTATGAATGGTGCAGAACAGGTAAACAAGATTGTTGTTGTATATTTTTAAAATGGGATAAAAATTTTACCTCTTATGGGGAGGAAATTAGAAATACCTATATAATTCTAACAGCATTTGAAATTTTGCATTTTATTATTTTTAATATATTGAAATTATAAAATATTGGTTATGCTTAAATTTTTAATATATATCATTTTTTTGAAAATAATACTTGTATTAGATTATTTATCAAATTTCATCTTTCCATTGAAATGATAAATGCCTTCTTCTTCTTCACTTAATGTAATGCATTGCTAAGTGCAAAATTTAAAAATTATTTCTAACAATTAAATGTATTTTCATTCAGCGTTTCATGTAATTTAAAAATTTAATGATTTTTCTTAATGCTACTTTTTAGCTTCTTTTGGCTCCTACGCCTTATATTATAGGAATACCTGCAAGTTTTCTTATGTTTAAGCGTAATTTCAAGATGCCAGAAGATGTATGGCTAGTGGATTTAGATTCAAATAAGGTATATTTTCTTTCTTCAAATTAGGTATTTTCTGTTTGATTTTCAATGATATCTTTAAATTAAGTTTTTAATTGATAACCTGTATAAGTTAGTATATATCTAATGTTTGTTTTGGGAATCTCTTAATTTCAGGTAATAAAGCCATCTGGTGTAGAAGATTTACCACCTCTTCCAGAACCAGAAGGGACTATTTTACAAAACCATCTCAAACAAGTAATTTCTTTAAAACTTATAAATATTTTTAAAAATTTGATTTATTTAATTTTATTTTGTAAATATTAAATGTGTGTTATCATTTTTAAATTTTCTTATATTATTACTTTTTATAAATTCATTACATACAGTTTGCTCATAAATTTATGATTGTTAACTTAAGATAAAGATCATAACACAACATACTTTGTAGGCTTTAGCATCTATGAGTATGAGTCCACAACCCATAAAAAATCTGGATCGTATTCAGCCTGGAGTAGCTGATCGCCTAGTTTCGCAAGAACCTCCACCTCCCCCATTGACTACAGGTTTCAATCCCTTAATCTATGGCAATGATGTGGATTCTGTGGATGTTGCGACTCGAATAGCTATGGTTCGCTTCTTCAACTCTCCAGGAGTTTTGGCTAATTTTATGGAGCATACGCGAACATTGCGATTATATCCTCGCCCTGTAGTAGCCTTTCAAGTGAACAGCTTCTTGCATTCAAGACCGAAATTCTCTTATTTTCTGAGTAAATTTGTCCGTACCCAAGTACGTTTTATTGATTTTTTATAGTAAATTTTCTTATATATCAAAATTTTTCTTGATAATAATAATTTTTTTTTATTTCCTAGGCTGTTGAATTTTTTGCTGAATGGTGTCTTGCCCCAACAAATGTTGCTTTCTTAAGAGTCCATACTGGTAATTTTTTTTTCATTTTTTTCATTATGGAATTAATGTTTTGATTTCTCTCATTGAATACTGTTAATACCTGGAAAAATAATCAAAAAATCAATTTACATTCACATAAAGCCATTTCTTTAATTTCTTAATTATTTTTCTTTAGGTGTTTTTGATCCAACTGTTGTTGGTGATAAAGCTAAATGGTATAGCAATCAGTTAGAGCCTTTGCATTTCAAAGTATGGTCAGAAGGATCACACTTAGCTAGCTCCTTGGCTTCAACATCTCAATCTGAACCATCTACAGGTATTATAATCTATTATTAGACTGTGTAATTTAAAAGTTTTTTGTAGTAATGTTTTGTTAATTCATTTCATTTTTTAAAAGAAATTCAAAAGAGGGGCATTATTTAGTGGTATGATGTGCTTAGTTTTGCACAAAATACCTTTTATTCAAATATAGCAATACAGAATATATTTTTTCACTGAAAATAGCTTTTAAACATTCATTACAGTTTTTATATTATATAGTTGAGTCTTCTTAAATGCATATTTTTTTAATTTTAAATTCTAATTTTTATGGGAGAGGGTTCTTTTTTTCAATTTAATTTCTTGAAATTTAGATTAAAAATTAGTTCAAAGCTTTTTAAATACATTTTTTAAAAACATTTTTGATTTTCTATCTATGTAAGTGTATGTTCCAGAGATGGCTGTAATTCGAAATTCCAGATTTTTTACTTTCTGAAATGTGTTTTTGTGAAAAAGGCATATTATCTTTTTCATATTTAGTTTTATCCTTATATATGATTAATTATGTAGATGATTTTATGCCTTAAAGTATATAAAATGTTTCTGACTGCTGATAATTTAAATACTGTGCAAAATATGAAATAGTGTTTATTTTTATTCAACAAAAATATATGTAAATTTTTTAGGGTAGCGTATTCTCTTCAAAACCTTGTTAAGATGGATTTCACTTGTAATAAATATTTTAAAAGTAATTTATGAATAACTGAATGACTGTATTCTATTAGTCATTAGCACTTATTTCTACTAGCTGTAGAAATCTTTATTATTTGTTAATGTGTGTACTTGATTTTAGTGAAAAGCCATTGCCTGCATCGAAATGGCTTGCTGATCATACTGAATTCATTCAAATTGTATTCAATGTTAACTTTCATTTTAGTATCTGCAGTAATTTTCAATTTAGTATTCCTTAATATAGAAAGTCATATTTTCCTATTCTTTGGAAGATTAATTTTATTATTTTAGAGATTTATCATCTATTCATTGTATGTATTTCATTCACCATTGATAGATGAAAGTTGTAGTGACAGTGAAGGTGCTGGAAGTACAAGCTCATCATATTCTTCTTTGAGTGATTTTGTGACAGATATGGTGAATAGTGATATTACAAGTGAAGGGATGTTAGGTAATAATTTCTTTGTGTTTATTGTTATGACTGAAAATTATTTCTTATATGTGCATGTTATAATTTATGTTCATTTATTTTTACTTGTTTTATAAATAGTAAACATTTTATTTCTGTAATATATCTGCTTAGATACCATTATTAGAATAAATAACATGGTCAGAACTTTGAAGATTAAAAAAAAAACTTTTTTATTAATGATTTAAGTGATTATTTATAATTTTTATTCTGGAGTGTGGAAAAACAAAATAAGTCTGTGCAGAAATTTCTATTTGAGCAAACTTCTTATTAGCTAAAGATTTATTGTTATTGAAATCACTCTTTTACTATTTAAACTTAAAAGATTTTCTGATTAGTTGTTTATTACGATTTAAAGTTTTGTTATTTTTTATTTTTGATTACAGAGTAAATTTTCTTGATTATTCAGTTAAATGCAATTGACTTGATGTATAGCTCCAAATTTTACAGTATTACTTAATTTGAAATGTTCCTATATCTGTAGATATGTTACTTTAATTGAAAATAAACATTCAAAACTTATTTAAGGTATTGGTTGTTCAAATGCATCCCGTTTTAGACAGAAACAAATTTTCTTTTTGTTTGTTAAATTATCACACTAAAAATAGAGGATAAACCGTTTAATTTTGTTGTTTATGATTTATTATTTTTAGTTTGTTATAACTTTAAATTTTTTTGACTTAGTAGATAAATAATAAAATTTGGTTTTCTAATGTTTATATTATAGATACAAATCCAAACTTTTTAATTTAATATTTTTTTTCTGCGGTACATTTGATTGTTTGTATTTATATCATCAGTTTGATTGATTAGTCTTATTATGATTCTACTGAATATATTTTTTATTTTTACGTTAACATATTTTAAGCTATAATTTCTGTTTACTTGCTGGTATTCTGTTTGTATATAGTAAACTGTACTTACTAGAACTATTAATGTTGGAATTGTTTTGTAATTAAATAAACTTGCTTTTTATTTATAAGGACATATTAATGATTTTTTTAACCTGCAGCTGCTGCTGGAACTGATGACCCAGGGAATAGCCAAGTGCTTTTTGATCACCATTCTGTTTATCAGCCTCCAAGTACTTTACAGCTTCCTACTACAGGTGTTAACAGCAGTGATTCTGCTTTTTCTATTCCTGGATCATTGTCAACTTCTTCTTCCCACTCTTCTTTATCAAGGTATTTATAATAATATTAAAAAAGATAACTTATTCTGTTTATATATAAAGCTACCATATCTTACATAATTGATTTTCCAACCACCAAACATGAATTATTATAATTTATTCATGCAGCAGAAAATTAAACTTTAGAAATTAAACTGAATTATAGGATGTGGAATATTAAGTGTTAAAGGAATCTTTGTTGTGAACATTAAAAAAAAAAGAAAGACTCTGATGAGTTTGCTTTAATATATGCATGCACATTATTGCACAATTTTAAAGAATATAAACATTTGTCACAATGAAATCAAGATAGTGTATAATATTTATAGTCATTGTCAGATGTTTTATTCTGGCCACTTTTGTGTAATAATAATAATATATATATATATGTAATGATATTTTAACTCTTAATTTCAATTTAGTTAATTTTCAAGATTTCATCTTAATTTAGCCCATAGTAACTTTATTCTGAAATATTCTCTTATTTCGTGATCCAATTCCACTGTCTCTACTTAATTAATTCAAGAGAAGCTTTGTTAAATTGCAGAATCAGCTAAAATTCTAACTTTCCCACACTCCGCTTGAAGAGGCAAAATACCGCTGATGAGGCAAATTCTTTTTTAAAATCTCCCTGTGTTTCCCCTGCCTTCTCTGCGCGTGTAACGAAAATCCCTATCGAAATCTCGTATTAGCACTATGAAGAAATTTCCCTATCAAAATCATAGGTTATATAAGACCAGGGATAAAATGTCCAAGGGTTTTTCCCTCATTCCTTTTCTGTGTCGTTCTGTATACTCATCGCTTGTACATATGCCTGCTTCTTAAAAATGAAATAAAACAACGTCACGAAATAGCAAGTCTCTTCACTGTCTTCAAACTGCATTCTACTTCACATAAAATAATGCTTACATATATATACATACACATTTATTCATAATCCACTATGAGGTAGTTTTATCAAGAAAATACTGTTTAAATTCTCCTAAAGATAAAAAAAAGAAAGAACAATATTAATTACTTATAGAATTATCATTTTTAAAATTAATTTGTCAATTATTTTAACTGCATATATCTGTTTTATTATAAATTTTATAATATTTATTTATGGTGCTATTACTGCTACATTTGTCCAAAACATTATTATAATGACATTTATTCAAATTTATTTTAAATTCCATCATTCTCTGATGAGCATAACTCTTGATTTCTTCTATAAATTATTGTGAGTAAACTAGCAAATGATAAATAAATTGCATTTGAAATCTTGAAAAATTGTATGGAAACCATAAGTGTATATATATATATATATTTTTTTTTAATTGAGTTTTTTTTTATATTATATTATTATTATTATGCTAAATTTGTTAACAATTTGTATTTTATATTTGTAAGAATTTTTTTAACACTTAAATCTGCATTTTTTTTTTTTTTTTTTTTTTTTTTTTTTTTAGTAGTAGCCCTTCTTATAACTGTGATCCAGAAGAAGACTTAGCTCGTGCTGCTGAGCAAGCTGTAACACCAGGGTTTCAACCGCTGGCTTACAGATCTGAGTCACAGGTACATTTCTTATTACATTTTATAACTTTTCTTCTATTGTTTCATAGAATATTATGTTTTTATACAGAAAATTCTTTATCTTTTCAAAATTTTGGATCATTCATTATTGTGATATTGGTTTTTGAAGGTTTTGTTTCAACATAAACTTGGTTATATATACTTCATATAAGAACTTTTTGATTGTTAAATAAATGCAATTCAATTATTATTCATCATGCTATAGAACAATCTAAAACAGAGGAAAAAGGAAATTTGGATGCGAGCTTCATGTTTTTGTGCTCTTTTCTACAACAAATAAAATTGTTTGATGATATGTTAGTTATATTTAAAAAGATTAATAACTTAATGGTAGACTCATTATCTCTTAGAAATTCATATAAAACTTTTACAAAAAGCTTTATACAAAATTTAAAAAATAATATCAAAGCTGAAGTTATTGTGTTATTTGAAAATATTTGATAAAAAAATTAATTAGTGAAATGGTTTCATTGCTTAGTATGCATTGGAAATCATAAAATATTCTTATTAAAAAAGCTTTAAATATAATAAAAATCTGAAAGCAATATGTTTGAAAACAGTAGATATGACAGCTATCTGGTTGAATGCTTCTCTAGTATAAAAATACTTATTGAGGCATGAAATGAAAGGATTGAAAATTAAAATTTTGAAGTAATCTAATAATAATTGCTTTTTTTTAAAGAAAAATGTCAGTTTCATTATATTTTGGTTTCTTTATCGGCTTTTGAAATGGGGGCTTACTCTGTTACTTTTAGCCCTCTAAAAATTAAAATGATAAAACTTCTCAATACTTTTTTTGTTTTATGCCATATTCATAATAAAATGGCTTTAAACAAATAGTAGTTCATAGTATACCATATTCATAGTAAAACATGTATTCATTATTTTAAAAAAATTGATAGTAAAAATGGGAAATTATTTTTTTAGATACATTTTTTTTATTTAAATCCCCCCCCCCCCAAAAAAAAGTACTGTATCATATTTTTGTGTGACGAAGAGAGTTTATATATGGAAGGTTAAGAGAAATGATATATTTCTTCTATTTTAATAGGATCAGGGTGATGCAGATGCAGAAGTGTTTAGTGGGCAGGAAGGAGAAACAGCAACTTTGACTCCTTCTACTATTCGCTCCGTTGTTTCACCTCAACCACCTCTACAAGGCCGTAGTCCAGCTGATAGTCTGAGCAGTGATATTGAGAGCATTCATGATCGTGATACTCCACATAATATAAGTAGTAGTTCTGCTGCCTCACGCATAAGATCTAGCATAACTCCAGAAGCATCAATTGACAAAGGGAGTGGTTCTGGTTCAACACCTACACCGACTCGTACCCTTAGTATTAGTAGTGTTTTGAGTCGTACAGGTAGTATTGGAGGAGCTTCATTAACAACTCAAAATAGTCAAGGTTCACTGCTAGAAACAATGGCTCGTGAAGCAAGGGAAGTTGCTAGAGAAGCAAGTAAAGCTGCTGTTGAAGCTAGTAGAACTGCTTTGGAAGCTACAAAACCAGCTCGTGAAGCAGGAAAGAAAACATTGTTGAAGGTGTGTATATTTCTATTAATAATGTATGTTGACAATATATACAGAAACATATATGTATGCCTTTGCATACTTTTTAGAAGGAGGGATGGGATCTCTTTTAGAGAAAACCAACATCTATTTAAAGCTTCAAATGTTTTGATATACATATTCTTTAGAAAAGCCATGCTGAAAGCTCATATCAGAATTCTCTGAATTAAATTTTCTATGTATATTTACTTTAATATCCATTTCAAAAATTCAATATTCACTATTTAAAAAAATATCTATTGTCTATGTGCCAGCTTAACTTTGGCTAAAAGGGAAGGAGGACCTAGCATTCATTGTAATCTTTTACTAAGAGGAAATAAATGTTAATTTCATTTTAAGATTTAATTTTATATATATTATGTGATGATTCTAATCTATTAAAAAGTATATTTATATTCGCTTCGTAATGAATAGCTATCTATTGTTCCATACATATATGAAATTGAAAATTATATAATAATTCAGTGTCTTACAAAATGCTTCAAAATCTTTATCTCCCCCCCCCCCTTAAAAATCACTTTTCACTAGCTTCTCCAAAATACAAAACATGAATAAATTTATTCCTAACTGTTTTACATCCTTATCATAGTATTTTGAATCAGTTCTGATTTGTTTCTTTCAGAATATATGCCTTTATAATATAAAATAGGGGTGAAAATGCTAAAATTTTTCTGTATCAAAATAAATTTTACAATGAAGTATAACAATATTTTTAAAATCATCTATAGATTATTTTTTGTTTTTACCTCTAATAAAATGTCACAATTTTTAAAATATTTTCCATTGATTTTTCAACAGATAAACCATTCATTAGTTATGTTATTTAAATTTTTTAAAATTAATCTGAAATATTTTCAGAAATTTTTAAAAATATGATTATTAATAAAGAACATAACATTCAAAATGAAATTAAACATCTATATCATGTTTTATAAAGAAGAGATTAGTAGAAAAAGTTTTGTGGTGCCTTTAAATCAACAAGCATTTGAAAATTCTTATATGGAAATAAAAATTTTAATTACTTTGTAAACTTTTGGAATTTGCTTTTGTTATAGTCATAAAATGTTAAATAATTGGAAATGCAAAAGCAATCGTCTACCAAATAAGAAAGTTACGATATCCTTTAAAAAAAACTTTTAAATAAATATCTAAATGAAGGGGTTAAGTTAAAAGTTTTTAATTAATGAATTATTTAAATAGAACCTACAAGCATTTGGAGAACCTATGACTTCTGGAGGGCGGGATAAACGAATACCTGAATCCACTGAAATAGTAACTCGAGATGGTGGCTCCAGTCCTGGCTCCCTTATATCAACTGTTAGCAGTGAGTTAAATGGTATTGCTGCTCAAACATCCAGTATGTTTTCTGGATTATTTGGTAAGTTTCATTATTTATATATATGATTCATTTTGAATTATTTTTTAAGTAGATTTTTTCCATACAAAGTATATTCTAAAAATTCTTAAATATTCTTATATCCTGAATACTTTTATTTTTGAAAGGAGTCAGTTTTACTCTCCATAATACAGAAATTCATAAATGTGCATTAACAATACTGATAAAAATGTCCTTTACACCTTTGTAAGGAGTTGACTATCTCTAAGAGCATTTGGATGTATTTTTGTGTTCATTCTTGAAATCATGTGTTGCTTATTTTTAGCCTTTTTAGCTATCCTCGTGTAGTTTTGAGAAGCATGGATTCGAGAATTCAGTACTTTCAGCATCAGTCATTTAATCTAGTACTTGAAAATATGATTGTAGAATCACTGCTCTTACAGTCACAACTTCCTTCCATTCTTTATTTTTATTTGCATTTTCATATGTATTAACTTGTTTTATGAATGAAAAAAATAAATTGATATTAGTTTGTGGCTATTTCGATAATACCTGAAAAATCTGCAGTTTTAATATAATTGCTGTTGTCTTATTTCCCATATTTATAACTTATTGATCTCAAGACTGCTGTAATATAAATAATGCAGAGAAACAAATATACTGTCTTTATTTGATGGTAAAAAATGGAGATTATTTATGACTTTGTAAATGATAAAAAGTGGTCCTGAGAGTTTACCTAACATTAGGTTAGGTATAAAAAAGGAGTACACTTATCAGAATATTTGCTAGTAGAATTTTGTGCAATAAGATAAGAAAAGGGAGAATAATTGCTAATATACAGATTGATTGTATTACTGAATCTCTTATATTTGATTGGAGTACTATCATTTATTATTTAAAACTGAGCCTTTTTCATATTGATTCATTTAATAGCGATGTACTTTACTTAAAACATGAAAATATGCCTTTTTTAATACATTTATGAACTAACTATGTATTGAATATTTTACTGAGAATTGCTAATTCATCATTAGCATTTTATATACTTACAAAAAAAGCAAATGAGTATAATTTAAAATTTCTAATTTTATTGCATATATTAACAAAGTCTGAGTGGATGTTCTTCAAAATTAATTAGAGTCACAGAATTAGTTTAGTCAAGAAGATTTAATTAAAAAATATACTAATTCAAATATCAAAATAAGTTTTTATGGATGTCTCAAAAATTATGTAATGGGATATATGTTTATAAAATAAATGTGTTTTTATGGTTTTTAAATATACTATTTGTTATTTTGTTGTTAGGTAGTCGATCAAGCTCTATATCTACTAGACCTAAAGATCGTGTGCAGCCATACGGTCCTTTCCCTACAGGTATGCGTATATATATATTAAGATATATATTATTAAGAAATTAAAAATATATAGTCAAATATCTGTAAAGTCTTCAAAAAGGCTAGAATTCTGTTTTTATCCCTCTTTGATTTTATGTGGATTTGATCTTATGGGGAAACACAAAGTGATTTGTATTTTAAAAATCACTTTGTGATTTACAGATTTTGTATTTGGACAGATTTTGTATTTGTATTTAATTAGGGAAACCAATAAATTGAGTGCCCAATTACAACTACTAGTCCCATTTAATCAATTTTTCTTTCATAGAAAAATCTATGACTTCTAAATTTGCCATCAGTGGTTACCTGGACATTTTCAACCTCTATTTGTTTAAAAAAAGGGGGGATGCACTGTATACTTTTCTGTTCACCAACCCAAACCTGAACCACTTTTCAAAATTTTAATTTCGTATAAAAGATCATGACTTATGCAAATGTCATCTGCTCTCTATCACCATCTATTTTTTAAAGAGAAATTAGAAGTTAAAATTTTGTCACAATCTACATTTTCTACAACTTAACTAGGTTTTCCTACCAAATATAAAAAATCTGTCCATAAATTGGCAGGCAATTCATTTTGAAACATTGGAGTATAACTAACTAATTCTACATCATTATTATATGCATTGTTTTGCTAATTGGATGTAGTAATATAAATACTTTAGTTAACTTTATTTATATTATTGTGATTATATTTTTATTATTTGTTCATTGTGGTATATAATTTATCAAAATTTATTGACATGATTAAATAAAATTTATTTGCACTAGCAGCTTTTTTGATAGTCTAAATGACATTTATATATCCATGTCGACCAATTTTGATGAAATGCATCTTATGAAAATAAGAAAAAAAGTGTTACATTAAATTATGATTACATAACAATGATTGAGTATTCTGATTAATTAGTTAAGCAAAGCAATGAAATTAGTTAATGATGAAAATGGAAGTGCAGATATACATGTATAGATAAGGAGCTTTCATCATAATATAAAAGTCATTATGGCTATATATGTGTTCTGCATCTCTTAAGTGATTATGTCATTTTTAATCAATTTTCCCATTTTTTGAAGAGAAGAATGCTATCAACTTTTTGAAATACAAAAATTAATTAAATATTCAATTAATTAGAAATTAACATGACCTTTTGCTGTTTTTCTATCATAATTTCAGAGCCTATAATTGAACAAAATATCATCTTAAAATTCTTAATTTTGCCGTTTCAATGATATCAGTTGCGTTTCTGTCCAGTTTTTCCTTCAATTGTTATAAATTTTTCTAAAAAATTAAACATTAAAACTAATGTTAATTTTAAACTATTTTACCTATATATTTTTTTAATTTGTGCTTCATTTTAATACATATCTTTTTACTAGGTTTACATTTGCTTCTAAGTAATGATTAAATGATGCCTAAAACATAGGCATAAGTCAACCACTCTCATGGAGGCATGAAAAGTAAAACCCTCCCCAACAAATGAAACAGATGCTCAATATCTGCATCTGTTTCAAACTATAACAAATTTATCAATATTTTAACTTTTCCCCTCAGAAACTTCAAAGGAAATTACTCCGAATAAAATTTATACAATCATGAAAGAAGAAAAAAATTCTTTTCAATGATGCTAATTTCATTTTTTTCCAATTTTTATTAATTCTTTAGAAAAGTTAATTCAGATGATTTTAAAATTAGGAACTTAGTAGGCTGTCCTTTGCTGGTTAATGTTAAGAATTTTACATTACTCTACTACTATTTTTTAAAATTTCTTTATTTCAATACATATGTTTTGAAAAAGAGTTTTTGTCTATTATAATTTATAAAAAAGTGGTTTTACATTAAAAATGTTTAATTGGAAAAGATTTTGTATCCAAGGCAATGCCAGAGTATATCAAATAGTATGAAATGAAAATTGAGAAAATCAATGTATTAGATATTTATTTAGTGATTGCGACTTCAGAATTCTGACAAGATTCCCCCCCCCCCCAGAACGTATGGAGTTGTGTTTTTAAACATTTTATCGAAAATAAACAGCAGTTCAGAGAAAGGGGTTATTAATTATCTTACTTGTTGTTATTAAGTTTGTTATGAAATAAAAATTAGCTAAATCAATTCAGCAATTGTGGCTGTGTGACTAGTCTTTACTTTTCTCAATTATTTTAAATATTTAGATGAGGGACAAATAGCTGATCATTGAAAATGGCTAGTTTTTACTTTATTAAACTTATATTTTCTTTTGTTAGTAGCAGAAATATTAAAATGAGAAAATTGTGACATACCTATAGTATCACATTTTTATTTCAGTTGTTTTAAGTGTGAGCATCCAGTATGCTCAGTTTTCTTTAAGTTATTGCTGTTCTTTTGAATTGTTTTCATTTTAAATAAGTGTTTTACATTTGTGTATAGAATTTCCCACCATTTCAACATAGATTTCCTTCATTATTCACATAAATACCACATAAATACTTAGCTTTTGGATATCTCTGTAATTTATTATACACTTTTGGAAGCTATTAAATAATGTTAAAGGTCATTGATATTACCTTGCAATAACTTTTTATTTTTATAAATTTTGTATCATTATTAAAATTTCATAAAACTTAAAAATCATTCATTTGAAAATACTATTATTTTCTTTTTCTAGTTTATTCATGTTTCAAAGTGTGCTGGTGTTTTGGATGTAAAAAATTGATTAAAATAAAGGCACAAAAACAAAAAATTCTCCACAAGTTATTTCAGACTATTTCACTAATATTTAATCTTTTATATTTGCATTTTACAAATTGTTTAACTTTTGGATATCAATGTATATATTAGATTCAACAATCTAATAAAAACATTTTTTGTAAGTAAATATTTTTTTAACATTATTTTCCATTTTAAACTTAATGTATTGGAATTTTTGTTTTAATGTAGCTTTAAGAAAAACTCCTCTTGAAAAAAATGCATTAATCAAACATACTACAAATCAACAGAAAAAGCAAGATGCTCAAAGGCTGCAAACTATTGAAGATAATAGAACTTCTCATACGTAAGTAATCTACTAAAATCTTTGCAAATTATATATTTTGCTGTGTGTGTGTTGTTGTTGTTGTTAAATTTTTCATTAATGTTTCATTATTGTAAAAAAGCTCTTTGAATATTTTTTACTCTAAAGTGGTTTTATCATAGTTTTAAATTTTATCAGTTTTAAGTATGTCATTTTTAATTTATTCTAGTTTTGGTTCTTTTATGGCCATATGAAAAAATTCTTACATGCAAGATAAAAACTTCATATAATTTTTGTTTATATTGATATTAATTTTTTGAAAATGAACTTGTCTTATCTTTTTTAGAGACAACCAAACATTTTTGAAGGAAGTAATAAATGCTGTTCTTCAAGAGGAAGGAGTTAGATGGATGAAATTATCTAAAATCAAGCGATTAATGGAAGATGAAAATTACCGAAATTTAGTTGTTTCAAGGCTGAATAAAACTTTGGAAAGGAAGATTGGACCAGATGATCACATTGATGATGTGGTATGAAAAAATTTAACTGTTTTGGTGATTGTATGAAGCATTTTAACATTCCTTGATTTAATACTTTGAGGGAAAATTGAAAACATTAAACCATTAATGCTTATTTTGATTTAAAATATAATTTCAGTACATTTCTTCTAAATTATGCTATAAACGCCAAGATCAAATAACTGTGAAATAAATCATTTTTGAAAGAAAAACTAGACAAAACCCTTAATGGGCCTTTAAAATAAATGTTTAAAGATATATATTAAAATATATTTCAAATATATTATAATATCAAAAATATAGAATATTTTCTGATTCTCTGTATTACTTAAAAATTAAATCAAAGTAAAAAAAATCAAAATGGCTACATTTTGACTTTAAAATGAAGCTGAGGGTTGGTATATACTTGTTAAAAATTGCTTAGAAGTTTACAAATACATATTTTCTTCCTAGATGAAGTTAAAAAAAAAACCCTTCTCTTGTTGTGTCATTTCAAACATTAATATGTTTCATATTCAATTTGCATTTATTTGAAGTCTATAGAGTTTTGGGAGACTTTATTGTATTAATGTTTATCAATTTATGATTTAATTGCATATTATATAGTAACATATTGCAGAATTCAGCAGCTGTTGAATAATTTTAATAAATTTATGAAATATATAATTTTAATTTTCTTTGCATTAGAAAATTGGAATTCTCTGCAGTTCTTTTTACAATCTGTAATAGTTTTATTGAATGTAATTTAAATGAAGCTTTAAAATATTCTTATTTAGCTTAATTAAGGCTTAAATTTTTAAAAATTACCAGTATGTCTGAAATACATAGCAATTAAAAATGTCTGAAATGTACAAATTTCTATGTGAAAATAAAATTTATAAATTAAAAAGAATTATGTTAGTAAAATGTTTATTTAATTCATTGGTATAGCATAAAAATATTGTTGTAGAAAGATTTCATGTTTTCTAAAATAAACAAGTTGCTAAATGTTTGCATATTCCAAATATTCTTATAGCAAAATAGTTGCAGTCAACGGATAGCATATTCTATTCTATGCATCACAGTTAATCAAAAGTAGAACATTGATGAAAAACTTCAATTTTCAGCTGTTTATTAATTTTATTTATGAATTTAAGTTTATCTTTTGATAAAAATGAATTTTGTTTAAAATTCATTAATATTTTAACTATTGTTTGGAAAAATTATTAACATGTTTCACTTATTTTATTTAATAGTGCATTACAAAGCCTGTTTGGAAAGGTTATTTGAAACTTTTACAAGCTGTTATATCAGGCCTGGAACATACTTATAGTAATTATGGCCTTGGAGGCATGGCTAGTGCTTATCAGGTTTTAGAAATTGCACATACACATTATTATACCAAAGAACCTGAATCAAGGCTTGATACTGGAACTAATACCACAGCATCTCTTTCTCAGGTAATTTTTAATGCTAATTATGTGTTATAAATTTTGTCTACTTTTTTAGGTGTTCATTAATGTTTACTTTAATGCAATTTTTTAAAGTCTATATTCTTAATACAGTATTTTAATATCAGAAAAATTAGGTTCAGATTTTATTTTGAGTAATGCATGAATTTTTTCATTTGTTATTAATTAGTGGTTCATATTTTAATGAATCTTTTATGTCTAAAAATATATTTATATTTCTCTTTTCCTTCTACAGAAATATTCTATTTGTCTAACTTTAGTTGTCCAGTTTGCCATTTTCTCCATATGTAAAAATAAATAAAAGTCAAATTTGTGACAAATGTCAGCTTAAATAATCTTTTATTTTTAACATATATAGGTACAAATTTTACATTTCCAAATAAAAAATATCAAATTACAATGCCCCTTTCAGTTTTCAGTAATATCTAATTTTTTTTAGTTTATTTACATTTACAACTTTTTTTATAATGCTGATTTTTTTTTATTTATCCAAATGGAGCTTTTTTGACTCATCTGCTGTGTATAATAAAGCGATGAAAATTCAGGGAAAAGATGAAATTGAGTACATAAAGTCTCAACTTTTATGTAGCTGAATGAGATTATTTTTTAAATCAGTAATTACCAGTTCAATTATGAAAAGTAAATTATAAAAATTATGATTCAAACTATTTTGTAGAATTTCATTAGCTTCATTTTGCTTTTAGGAATATAAAGAGATAAATATAGGAATATAAATCCTTATGGTGATATTTTTGAAATAATTATGTTAAGAAACTTGCTTCTAGCTAGCTGCATGATAAATAGGAAAAATGGTCTTGGAGAAGAGCATTGTCTCTTAATATGTGTGTGAATTATTTTTAAAAAGTTTAAAATTTTAAAAATGTATTTAATAAGTCATTAGTAATGAAGTTAAAATCATTTTACTGAAGAGAGTGAATGTGCAAGTACTCATCTTTTTTGAAAGCTGCGTAATATTTATTGACATTTTTAATTTTTTCATTGTAGGGTAGTAGCCCATTTGGTAGTGGAGAAAATTTATATAAACATTTATCAGACAGACCTGAAGATGCTACGGGACTATCAGTTGGTAAGTACAGGTTTATACATTAGCTGTATCTTAATAGAAATTTTTAAATATGGGCCAAGAATAAATAAATTTTTATGAAAAAAAAATAATTTCAGCCAGTTCTAGCAAGAGCAGTACAAATAGCAGTCCATCTGACCTTCCTCATGCATCACCAGGGAGTGAAAGAGATTATCAAGATCAAAGACAGCTTCAAGATTCTTTATGTAGTAAGTATTCATAAATAGTATTGTTATATCAGTGACATCATATACCAATATTTATCTGTACTGGAGGGATTTCTAAATTTATAGCTAATATTGCCCAATAATAAAAGGGTATTTTGAAGAACATCTTAATTTGTAATGAAAAAAAAAATATGAATTGAATATGCAATATTTTTTTTCTGAGCATAATTTATGGAAACTTTGATGTATATTTGTAAATTAACTATTAAGGTTCTATAATAATTATTTCATATTTATCTTTATCATGTACTTTTTATAATAATTCAACTAATACTTGCCATAAACAGTGAATTAAAAAGAAGTAAATCTCAATTTCTTATTATAATTTTGGAAAAAAAAATTAAATGAAAGTTGAGTTTAAATCATAAATGAGATATGTCATTTATGCTTTATAAAGTATCTTGTTGATTAATTTGCAAAATTGAAACTTAGAAGTGTCTATTTAAATTTCATTCTAATAGAATATATTTCTCTTCAGATGTTCACATTACTCCTTCTCCTGAAAGCTCAGAACATGAAGAAGCAACAGACATGTTTCGAAGCATTATAAATGCCAAACGAAATATACTATTCTCAAGAATAACTAGTGTTGAATCAGAAGTAAGAAATATGTGTGTATATATATAAAAATCTGTCCAAAAAGAAAAGCTGAATTTTTAAAATAAATCAATAATTCTTGCTAATAAAACTTATATACTTCAAAATATGTTCATTTTTTATTTATCTAATTCTTTCATTATTGGAATGATTTCTGATAATTCTTTTTAGAGACCATTTTATAAGTATCACAGCAAATTGTCTTCTCTTCTGTGTGTCTAATCTTTACTTTTATGATGGATTTTAAATTTGGGAACAAATAAAATAAATGATATTAAATCTATAATATTGAACTGCTATGTTTTTGATTCACATTTGAACATTCCAACTGTTCCTGACTTAACTGCAGCAAGTTTCATGCTTCGCTTATCTGCCAAAAAATAAGGCACAGACTCTGCTGCATTGTAATACATATGAATGATCTCCATCAAAATTTATGTGAAATGCATTTCTATTAATATTTAAATCTTTATGCATTTCATGCTCATTTTGAACAAGGATTTGTTTTAATCAAAGCGAGCATTTCTCTGCTAATAAAAACCATCATATATATTTAAAAAATGGTCAAGTGCTTAAAATGCTAGTTCATTTTACAATTCATAAAACAGTGACAGAATGGCATGGCATTCTAAAAAAAGTTCAGATATGTGCATATTGATGTTGTCAATTTTAAAAATTTGGTTTATTTTTGGACAGACTCCTTATATACATCTGTAGTATACTCCTTGAATACATTTGATTTTTTTCATTTATTTGATTCTTCACAGCAAAGTGTTTGTTGCCATTTTATGTTGTCATTAACTTCCCCACTTTTTTGTTTTGTTGTTATTACCATGATTTGCCTTAACCTTTGTTAGCTTATTGTAATTCTATTTTCTTGTTTTGCCCTGTCACTTATCAAGTACACCTATATCCTTTAGGTTTCAGAAACTGGTACTGCTTTAAGTCAAAGTTCTGATCAAGCAGTTCCAAGTTGTAATGCTAGTGATACTGGAAGCATGACTACAAATCCTAGTTATCATAGAAATCTTAGGATTAGCCAAAATTCCTTCAGATCTACAGTTTCAGATAGTGAAATAGAAGCAGGGAATGTAAGTTTCTTTTAAAATACTACTGAATAACTACTCTATTTGACTTAGTATTCTTTCATTTTTTTTTCTTTTTGTATTATTCTGTAGCTTTTTTTTTTCTTTAAATTTTTGTTTTGCATTTTAGTTTTAAGTTCTGCTAACTTTTCATGCCAGTTAAGTATTTGAGTTTTATGATTAATACAATTTATTGTTGTAATTTAGCTTGATCTGTGATATAGTTGTAAAATTGAGCAATTTTGCAGCAATTTTTATTTCCTAATAAAAAAAATAATCTTATTTGTTATCTTAATCTTAATCTTATTAATCTTTTTTCTGTTAAAAATAATAATTGGTATTTATTTGAAATATAATTAATTTTGATCACCTGTTTTGATTATTTTACTTGAATAAAGTGACAAAAATTTTTGTTTCGGAAAATATTCTTAAAATTACACATGTCATGTTTTACTATTATTTTTAGCATTGTTTCTGTTATTTTTTTTTTAATAATTGAAATTATGAATAAATTTTTTGGAAAAGATTAATAGTTGATAGGAAAATATGAAATGTTTAGATAATTCAAAATGTTTGGAAATAATTCATAAAACAAATAAATCTAAGGAGAATTTTTTCCAATAGATAATCAGAACTACATTTCCTTTGAATGAAGTCATTCAGATAGTTAAAAAAGAAAATTATCTTTATATATATAAATTCGACTTTTTATAATCTTTATAACAACTCAGACTCAACTGTTTGTAAGAAATAATCTCTGCTCAAATATAGATTTGATATTACATTTTTAAAATTTTAAACAATACCTACTATTTATTAAAAATATTTTTAAACCTTTTTTTTTTGTATTGCAGTTTTTATTTGCATATATTTGTCATTAAAAAACAATACATTCATGATATGATTGAAATATTGTTGTAGGATATTTAAGTTTTTTAATTGTTTGTATGTTTTGGAATTAATATTTCTGTGAATGCTTTTCAATAAATTTATGTATGTCAAAAAAGTATTATACTCTATTTTTTGTTGTTAAATGCATTATTTCATTTGTAATTATTTAATATATATATATAAAATATTTTATTTTTGCTCTTACAGTTCCTAAATAATCGTCAAAAGCGAACCCCAAGTATTTGGAGTAGTAAAAGTAGCTTAAGTACAGGATTCAGATACCATGGGGGAAGTATTGTTAGTACTTCTAATCCTGTAAATGAACCAACTAGGGTATATTTGTTTGAAGGCCTTGTTGGTAAAGATAGATCAACTCTATGGGATCAAATGCAATTTTGGGAAGATTCATTTTTCGATGCAGTTTCACAAGAAAGAGATATGGTTGGGATGGATCAAGGTCCAGGAGAAATGATGGAAAGGTAATTTCTCGTCTAATATATTTTATAATTTATTCTGGTGTATCAAACTATATTGTTAATGAAATAATTCTAATTTATTTCTTTATTATATTTTTTATGAGGGAAGTTTTATATTTTGCTGTTTTAAACTGTATTTATTTAAAAGTGCAAAGTATATTTTTTTTAAGTACAATGGTAAAAATATTCTTTGTGTCTTCTATATAACCTAAGTAATTATACATCTTATTTCATAATTATTTGTGTGTTTTTAATTTAACCAATCAAATTCTTATAGAAAATAATGCTTTTAATTTGTTGTGTAACATTCTATTTTTCTCATATTGAAAATACAGAAAGGCTAATTATTGTTATCATCAAAAAACTAATAAAACTTTTAGGTTGTTATGTGTATTTATGTTTTTCCTAAATCTAAAAAATAACTAGGACTATATGTCTGTGAGTAATGTAACTCAAATATGGAAGTAACTGGAAAATGAGATTTATCATTTGGAAGTTCATTGATTTATACACATGTTAGCATCATTCAAAGAAAATAGGGAAAATTTGGTGTTTGGTTTAATCACCTGAATTGTCTATACCATTTTAAATCAATTTAGTAGACTTTTGTCAGATTTTATTTGTATATATATATATAATATGAATTAACTCAAATATACAAATAAGTTATATGATAATTTTTTATCATATTGATCATAAAAGCTATTTGATCGTAATACTAAAATTATGGATCTATTTTAAATTTTAGATTCATTATGTCTAAGAAAGAAATTCAAAATACATTCTTATTTATCTTCAATATAGACAAAACAAATGCATAACATTATTATGAAAATATTAGGTAGACTCCTCATTAGAAGACATTGTGTTCTCATGACACAATTTCAAAAAATTTCTACAGATCTCCACTATTATGGTCCCTAGAACCCCAAACCACGTTCAATTCAAAAGCCATATTATCTTGTTTACAAGATAACAAGAATAATTTTGTTGGAATTTTAGCCAAATTAGAATATATTGTTAAGAAATGTAAAAATCATGAATGAGTTCATAGATGAGATGTCTAGCCAAAAGATGTAGAAAATTAGGATGTAGAAATAGAAATTTTCATTTCATTTTCACTTCCATAATAATGAAGAGGAAAAAAGCAATCAAGTTAGCTGAATTAATTCTTCATTATGACAAATAACTTTTGTATTTAAAGTATTTCGATATCTGCAATTGCTTTGAAGCTAAGAGCTAAAAAGTGTTTTTCAATCCCTAATTTTAATTGTTTTTAAATCAACACTTTATGTTGCCATTTTGAAAAGAAAAAGAAAAAAAAGGAAGAAAGAAATTTCTACCTTTTTTTTCAAAGATACCTTTTTAAATAATCTTAAAAACTCTAGTTGATGTGAAAAATTTATAAAAATGTGTATTTAATATTTATTGATGTGCATATTATATTCATTAAATGTTTTTTCTTCAGATATCAATCATTGTCAGACATGGATAAAAAACGCTTAGAGCATGATGAAGACAGATTGCTATCAACCATGTTGTATAATACAGTAGCATTTATGGTAATGGTAAACGTGAGCAAGCAAGAAATCAGAAGAAAATGCTGTCGTTTATTAGGAAAATGCCACATCAGTCTTGTATACAGTGCAGAAGTTAATGAACTGCTTGATAACATTACAAAATTGGTGAGTTTCTCATTATATTGATTAAATATATTCAAACATGTCTTGTTACTTAGTTTGTTTTACTTAGCAAAAGATTTCATTGATTCCTAATAATTATGATATATTTTATAATTAATGCAAATTTATATTAGCATTTTAAATACAGATAAAATGGTCCGGTTTTAGTTTTGTGAGTTATAACTACATTTTTTAAATATTTTGAATTACTATTATTTTAACATTTGTGTATATTTTTATAAATTTCAAGTTTTTTTTATTCATATTAGATATTGTGAAAAGCTATTTTTTAACAGTAACGCCTTTTAAAAAAGAAGTGTTGCTTGACTATAATTTTTTGAATGTTAGAGGAAACAACATATGTTACTCAGAAAAGTATGCTGAATATGTTGTTAAAAGCTGTAAGGGATTTTTCAAAAGGAAAAGTAATAGAAGTTATACAGTTAATTTTTTCTTTAATTCTGCTTGTTGCATGATTTTGATTTTTCTAAACATTATTGATACTTTTGTTTGTTCTATATATCCTATTCATATTTAAAATATTTGAATTAACATTATTTATTTTGAAGTATATCATACAAATTCAGAAACTGGAACTTAAGGTTCAACATTTTATTCTTGAATTAAACTTCAATTGATTGAGTGATTGTGTTTAACTTCAAATGCAACTATTATCCTTCATTTGATGTTTATAATTTCCTCACCCTTTCAATATCCTTATTCCAGTTATCTTTATTATGTACATAACCTTCCTAATTGAGTAAAATTCTTTGATGTCATAACATATCTGAATATTCTATCTCCTAATTTCAACTTTTTGCATTACTGTAACTTCATTTCTTATCCCTCACGTAAATTGTGTTGATAATAAATAATAATTAAAAAAATGTATTTTAAAATGCTATGCAAATTTGGGGAAAATTTGCATAGCAGTCAAATTGTAGTCATTCAAAAGATAACGTTTCAAATTTTAATATGGGCTTTTTTTTTTCTTTTGTTCTATAATATTTTTGGAAGTTATGGTGAGAAAATATAAAAATTTTACATAATTTTTGAATTGCTCTCAGGTACATATCTCCATCCACCAAAGTGTATCTGTGCCAAATTTAGTAGTTCTACATCTAATTATTTGTTGTATTAAAAATCTGATTATTTATCCTGAAGTTGTTGATATGTATTCTTTATTGGTTGTAAAAATAATTCATTATGACTATTTTTATTCTATGAGATTTGATAAATAGTTATATAAATCATGTTAAACATGGCCTGTAATTTTGAAAAAATTGTAGGGGCCATCTAAATTATGTGAACTCACTTTTTTTTTAAATACAAGTAACGAAATAACTTTTTAATGAGCCAAAAAAGCTTAACTTTACACATTCATGTTTGACATGATGATGGTAATAAGACATATTGGAAGAAAGAATCTTGATAATAGAATTTTATCTTCCTATTAAATCTTTATAATAAAGCTCAATGTGTGTGTGTGTGTATGTTGGCGCTCTACAGGCCAGACTATTCAACCTACAGCTACCAAATTTGGCACGTGTATACCTTGGAGGCTGGGAATGTGCATCTACGGGTTATTTTTTCGAATTTTAACTAGAATTTTATTTAAAAATTGAGCGAAATTTTGACGTGTTTCTGCTATAACTTCCGAAAATATTACCGCACAAAAAAGATTTTTACATGAAGTTAAAGATCAAAAATTTATCTTTTAAATGATACCAATGTTTTAACTTTAAAATTAAATTTCTATTTTTAATGAATTTTTAAATAAATATTTTAACTATATTTTTCAACAATTTTTTTTGTAAAAAATAAAAATTAAGATTAAGCACGTTTTGCATTCATTGGAAAAAATTAGCTTTTTTCAACGTGTTGCCATCACATTGATTAAAGCCCCAATTAAAAATAAATTAAATCTTTTTGGAAATGAAATCTGCAAAAATATAATTTTCGGCACGTGTCTGCAGGAAATGAAACAAATAAGAAATATTATTTTTTCTAAAAAATAAATTCAAGAAAAATTATTTATGATCTTTTACACTCTCTATACAGGGTGTTTCTTCAGTCCCAGATCCATTTTGATATTTAATGACTCATAAAATAATGAAGATATAAACAATCTTATGGCATTTATTGATGGAATAACACATATATTTTCCTTTTCAGATTTGAATATTTTACTTTTGTAAATATCGTCTGCGTGTGTGGCTAATTTCAGATAATTTCATTTTCCAGTCTAAATATCTGTACTTTTCTAAATATCGTCTGCTTATTAATTGCATTTTTCTCCTTTTTGTTTTAGGCAACTATTGAAATGTTATGTTTACTTTTGATATGTTTGTTCTATGTAGTACTTTTGTGTGTGATGTTTTATTCGAGCGGATATTAAGGAGAATGCATACACCACAAGAGAAAGCACAGATTTTATGGTGGTCATAGAGTTAATTTCCAATCAACTAAATCTCTGACTTTTAAGAGTTAATTTCCAATCACTTAAACTGACTGATTTATGAAAATTTGAATATCACTATTCAATAAAAAAAGGATAATTTTAGATTTTCCATCTATCACTTCAAAGAAAATATGCCAATCAGCGCGCAGTTTTCTCAAGATTAATTGGACTAAGATTATGAAAATGTTGAGTTTTTCTAAATTTTTAACATTCAAAACTTTATAAATAAGTCTTAGGTGATCGTGGAAAATAGAAACATTCATTAATTTATTTAAAATTTGGTGTGTCCAGAATATTTCTCAGAATATGATACCTTACTGCATTAAATTTAGACTTCATAATTTTTGAAATATATTTATAGGCCGGAACAAAATATTATTATTGATTTCATTTCAATCCTTTTGAAAGCAAAACTAAAAACTGAATTTTATGCTGAATCTCAGAAATTTTTGTTGAATTATTGTTTGAGATATTACATAAATGATGAAAAATATTTTGTAGTTCACATAAGACTTAAATACCGAGCGATTCTGTTTGCAATACTCACATTCAATAATAATAATAATTAATAAATAACAATAAAGATGATAAATAAAATAAAACGCTTGGTTTTATTAAAAAATATCTTAACATTAATTGCAATTTCATCATTTACAATTTAAATTAAAGTTGAAATTTTGCCGGAAATGACAACAAATTAGCAAAATATATATAGTAAATTGAATGAAATGATCTAAACAGTATAAGTTTGTTATGGATATCAAAATTTGAAGATTAAAAATGTTTTGTTTGAGTATCCTTTAAGAGACCAGTTACTTAAAATATTTAATTGAAAATTGTAACGAGCGGTAATACTGGCGAATCGGCTGGTCGCCAAAGGCGGCTAGTTTTTGCAATAAAGGATGAAAAGAAAATCTTGATTGTAGCTTTTTAGTTCCTATAATAAAAGCTTATTTAGTGATTTGAATTTTTATTAATTATTTTTGCAGCAAGGCAATGATATTGATTTGAAACCTCTTGGGAGTCGTCAGATGCATCGTCAATCTTTCACAGTGCACTCTGGTGTAGATACTACTGGTGACATGCTTTTTATGGAGGTAATTTTTCATTTTAATCTTTAATATAGCTTGGAATGCTCTGAAATAAAAAAAAACATTGGACTAATTTTTTATATATTTACATAGTTTAAACTATTATTTTTAATAGAATATCAAAAATTTTCTTGCAGAATATTGTCCTTTTAGAATAAGTTTTTATATAAATTGTTCTTTTTTTTACTGTTAGAAATTCATAAAATTATTAATATTAATTCAAATAGAAAATTAAAAATTGTTTTATTTGGTTATTACTATCTGTATTGCCAACTGGAAAATTTTAGCAGCATATTATGTTAATTCACAATAGAAAGTTATTATTGAAACATTGAAAGCCAAAATTAATTTCTAGGCTTGTTTTGTAGAAATAGAAATTTCCCATGCAGATTCAACTTTTTTAAATAGCCATTTTTATATGTTTTGCATATATTTATAGGTTCGAGATGACGGCATAGTTCTCCGAAGTGTAAATGGCACCATAGTTGAAAGGTGGTGGTATGAACGATTGGTTAATATGACATATTGCCCAAAGAATAAAGTTTTATGTCTATGGAGAAAAAATGGAGGCCAGACACAACTACGAAAATATTATACAAAAAAGGTTGTACTATAAATAAAGAGGATAATCCAATTAATCATAAGTAAATGTATTTTATAAGTACATTTACTTACAGTTGATTTGTTTATCCTCTTTTTGCTTTAAAAGATAAATTTTAATTAAAATTATATTTTACTTAACATTAAAAACTGATTTTTATTATCACATTTTCTTTTCTCAGTGTAAAGAATTATATTATTGCATAAAAGAAGCCATGGAACGAGCAGCTGCTAGAGGAAATGGTATGATGCCTGGTAAGTGCATTTATTTTTTTATAGTATAAAGTTAGATATAATCATCTATATAAAAAGAAACCGCATTCTATGTTTTCAGGTAATAATATAATTTTTTATTAATAATTTCTTTGTCCCCTTCCCCTCTTAAATTTCTTGTTTATGTTCTTTTTTTATTCCTCTATTTCCTATTATCAAAATATATTTGTAAAGATTCCCAGATGAATTTCATATCTATCAACTCTCAGCATTCATATTCCATTGAGTTTTTAAAAAATAATAAATATGAGTATGAAATTGGTTACCACTAAAATATTTTAATAAATGACATTGAAATCTTACTTGTTTTAATATCAGTATTTGTTTTCTGTAATTTTGTAGGAATCAAGTCTATTTATATTTTTACTTAAGTAAATGGTAAAAAATGCAGTTGTATTTCCCCCCCTGTTAAATAGATGCTTTAAAATAAAAGTAAATAATTGATCATTTCAATTTTTTTTAAAAAATTCATGCTTCTTACATTTTGGCAATTTTTTTATCATTAATTCACAAAACTGAAAGCATAAGCAAATGCCTTTTAAAAGCATTTCTTTCATCTTGATAGGCACAGAATTAGGTGGTGAATTCCCTGTTCAAGATATGAAAACTGGAGAAGGTGGTCTTCTTCAAGTTTGTATGGAAGGAGTAGGGCTATTGTTTGCTAATAGCAAGGTATGTATTAAGATTCATATTTTTTGAATGAGAAATGGTTTTATTGTTGTGTGAAATTTATTTTAGTGTTGAATAGAAAAAGAAAGTCTGCACAATTTATTTTTGTTGGTTGTGTATAATGTTTTAATCTCTTTTTGTTTTAATAAAATAATATCCCAATTTCATGTGTTCCTTTTTCAAGAGTCATTTAAACTGCGTTGTTTGAAAAAATAATAGTTGTTTATTCCTGCTTTTGTATTTTAAAAACTTTAAAACTTTAATTTTTTGGATTATTTCCTCATAGTTCAGTTCATTTTGAATTCATCTTCACTATCTGCTTAATTAAGGTATTTATTCCTTTTGATTAAAAAAAATTAAATTAAAAAAAAATTCTTTAACAAAATTTCTTAAAATTAATAAAGCAAACTTTTAAATATTTATGTGACTGTATAATGATCACATCTCATCCAATAAATGCAGTATTTAACTTTGTTGGAACTACTAATTAATCATTTATCTTCAAATCTCACATTAATTTATTATTTTATCATTTGACATATTGTATTAGATTTGTTACATTATTTGCTTGAGTTCAAAATGCAATTATGTTAATGATAATTTTTTTAAGAATTAAAAAATGTAAAATTGAAAGTTATGTCTTTATAATATCTATTTGTTAAGAATCACCAAAATGTTGCTGTTTAATCTTTTTGGTAAAAGCTCAGAAATATTTTAAGCATATTGCAATAAAAAAATCACTTTCATTAATTTTTTTTTATTGTACTTAGTTTATTAATTATTTTCATTAATTCATTATTTCATTATTAGTGTTAAGTTTATATATATGCTTCAGATCTTAATTTGTTTGAAACATTCTTTTTATGCTAATAAGTATTCTTTAGTATATGTATATATATATATATATATATATATATATATATATATATATATATATATAATATTAAAAATTTTAAAAAAATTTCCCATGAATTACTTTTATTTAAAAATAATATGAAATAAATATCATATGAAATCATACTGTATTTTAATAAAAATTTATACATTAAAAGTTTTACTTCTTATGTGCTTAATTAGTTTCGCTTATAATGATTATTAGTTTGCAAGGAATGGCACATGGAATAATGAATTCATTTGTTGATATCTGTATGTGAGAAAATCTGCTTTAATATTTTTAAGAGGCCTTTTGAATTGTAGGATGTTGTAGTTTTGTTAATATAGCATCAGGGATTTCAGAAGGAAGAGTTCAGGTGAACTCAATTTTTATGCATAAACTTTATGCTGTCATAGATTCTTGGATATAATCCCATGATAGTCTTGATTTTCTAGTTTGAGGCCCAATTTGAACCAGGTAAATGGACCTGGCAGATATTTATTTGTTGTGGGAAGGTGAGATATCTTCACATTGTTGTGTTGCAGTAATTTCTAGAGTGAAGTGCTGGTGTATGCATTATTTACTATCTGACCATGCTAAAATATTGGGAAAAAATTAACTTTGTGTATAGCTTTATCATTTGACTAAAATCTTGGTTATTTAAGTTAGTGAAGTGATGTCTTGACAGTGTTATAGTTATCTTCAATAGTTTTGTAGGAAAATCTTTCGCATAAGCCCTTTATTGTTCAAATTAGAATTATTTTTAAGGAATTATATGCCAAATGTATATAAAAAAAAGAAAGAAAAATTTGAATCAATTATGACTTGATTCTTGACTTTGTTATGCTGATATTAAACAGGCTTATACTAACTAAAAGATTTTTTTTTGTGTGAAAATTTGTGGATTTGAAACTTGTTTTATCCTTAATTAGCTCCATAAAACAAATTGCTTTGCCAAATATGTGCCTGTGTTGCTTCATGTTGTTTAATTCATTCTCAATGAATTTCCTTGTTTACACAATATAAAATATTTACATGGTGTAATTTTCTCAGAAAAATTCACTAGGAAGGCATTTCTTCCTTTATGTTCTGAATAGTAGCAATAGCCAATCCTTCAGGTTGTTCTTTACAGTTTTTTTTATTAATTATGTTCTTTATGCCATAAATGGTTAAAATATGCATTGCTATTTTACCTAAATGGTAATTATGGAAAAATAAATATTAACTTCTTTTATTAGGCATTTTTTGGACTTGAAAATGTTACTGTCATATATTTTTCTTGTAAAATGGTTGTGTATTTAGAGGCTTCAAAATTTTTGAAAATAAGCTTGCATCAATAGTCATATAGTATAATACATTTAATACTATCTTTTATGAGGAGTTGTTTTTAAAGCATATTTTTTAAGATTTTAAAAATCATTTTTGTGAAAGAATAATATTTAAAAATTTCTCAACTATCATTGAAGTTTCAAGGCAATCAAGAATTTATGGATATATTGCAACATAAAATTATGTAGAGTTCGATTCAGAAAGCATAAATGCTAATGGTATATAAAAGTATATGCTTAGCTTATTTTAGACTTTTTATAGATTTATTTATATTTATGGAATTAAAAATCTATTGAGTTTAAATATCAGAATCAAATAAATTGGTATTTGATATGAACATAATTAACTAAACATAAACTTAAGAATATGAAAGAAAGGAAGTTTAAATATCCTCTTAGAAGGCTATAAAATTGGTAGAAATAAGGGGTATAGAAATAATCTTTCCTGTAAAGCATTAAAGTGCATAATAATTTGTACTTTAATTTCATTACTTGCTTATTGTGTATAGTTTACTTTAAAGGAATTATTAACAATATTTAATGCTTTTTTTCCAGATTAGTATTTTTCTCAATAAACTCTACAATTTTTTTAAAGTATATTTATATGTGTACATGTATATTATTTGTAGTTATAAATTTGTATTATTACTTTTCTTACCATAATTTGTCTTCAAGAACTATATCCATAATATAAGCAGCAATATTTCCATATTGCTGTTTCTTTTTCTATAAATACTGGAGTAAATTCTAAGCATAAGCAATTAACTTCCAATAAAGTTAACTTTTGAGATACAAAATTTATTTAACTTGTATTGTATCTATAAAAGCTGAAAATTTATATATGCATTTTTGAATAAATCCTGCTATCAGATGATAAACAATTTTCAATTGAATCTTGATTATGCATTCCACAATATGAATAATATACTGCAAAAAATTCCCTTAAACTAATTTTACATTTGGAGGAAGAAATTATTATTAGCAAATCAGCTATTTCCTTAGTTTTGTATGAAAAATGCTTTAGTTTTCGTAAGATACTATTAATTCTGTTTATAATTCAGCTATAAAGCTATGCAAAATATTAAAAATATAATAAACTTATTCATTAATTTTTTGTTTAAAAATATTTAATGAAGGTCAATTTTAAATGAAATTTATATTATCTTTTAAATTGAGTAAATTGATTACTCCTCTTTATAATCTTTTATGGGGTTTAATTATTAATAGTTGTTGTAAATCTATATTTTTTTTCTGTGGCATTGTTTTAATTTCACAGCAAGGACCTTCTCAAAAATCCTCTGGCTTGCCTGTCCATTTGATCTATAACTAATTAGACTAATCTCATATATTATACCAATATTATTCATTTTGATGCATTTTAAGTCAAGCCAGCTGCCCTATTTTTTATACCTTCTGCAGCTGATGCTCTGCCTTTGTGCTGTTATAATTTGTCACGCTGCCTTGGTATGTTTCATATCTCTGTGACTTCCTCCCAATGCAGGCTACTCATTTACTTAGTCTTCTCCAGCAATGTTACATACTGGATTACTTACCTACTTCCGCCTTACTATTTTTGGAATGGACTGACTCATGCATGCCCTTCGAAACCTGCTAGTTCAGTATATCTTATTATTAATACCTAACCTTTAAATTGTCCTTCACAAACATTCCAGCAGAAGCAAGCGAAGGGGCTTTTGAGATGGTCCAAATGCAAGTGAGAAAAAGAAATAATTTTTTTTTGTGTATTATGATATGACCTGAGCGCCCTAATGAATAATTTTCTAAGGAAGTTCTTTTTCTTTTACCTTCTCCATGCCTACTTACATCAACACCGAAGGACTTTGAGGTACTACGGCCCTTCATTTATTTGTGTTGCTGTGTCTAGAGCAGTTTGTAGTTTATTTAACTCTAGACCATTATGTAGTAGTGCACCGTGTATTAAATGAGGGCTTGATAATATTAAACAGCCTTGTGAACTCTTTGGGTGGACTTAAAAACCAACCCACAATTGTTGTGCACAGAATTCTCTGTTAGTTGAGCAGTGCAATCTTTGCTGACAGCATGATATTATGTTGTTTTAGTTTTGTAGTTTACATTTTGATTGATTGTTATTTGACCATCTCCAAAGTTTCTTCCTGGCACCACCCATTTGCTTGCATGATGCATGGTTCTCGCTCATTCCGTGTTTGTGATATTAATGCATGTATGTTTGTGCTTTTGAAGCTTTGGAGGTAATATAGATATGATTTATGTGAAGTTTAGTGGCTCACTTTTTTTTTAGTTGGAATGGTGCACGACTTGCATGAATGTAAGTGTTGTTGGTATGTTCATGGTGGTTTCTGTTTTTATTTATTGCTAAGATAGAATATATTTTTTGTCATGATTCTGCTGATTTTGTAGTAAATGTTTTGTTGGTTTTTAAAAATTTTTGAATTTTTATCCCATTTGATATCATCAAAACAATATGGTTATCAAATTATTTGTTTTTTCATACATATTGTATTTTGCTAACTGCCTTTAAGTATAACATGTTGAATAAACATTAGCATTTATGCTGTATGTTTAAGAGGAAGTCATATTTCCATTTTTGTAATATCACTGAATGGCATTCGAAGAACTGTAAGTATTCATTAAGGTTTTTGAAATTCTTTTTTTGAAGTTGATGGTAAAGACTTTCTTATATGTTATTTAGCTTCATAGCTGATTTCCCTGGATTGAAAAATCGATGATGGTAATCTATTTTAATGGAGAGAAATTGAATTTTAATTGAAATCCGTCTTTAGTTCATTCTGAAGTCCCCCACACATAGTTAAAAGTGCTTAAATGTACATAAAAAAAAATGCCTACACACATTGTATTCAGAAAAGTAAGGATAACATCATTTTAAAAAGTGAATAATATTTTTATTTATATGTGCATTTTTGTAACATTTTACTATACAATTATATTAAAGGAATATAAATTCCAAAATGTTTATAATAAAGAATAAGAAGAAAAAGTAATTCAAAGACAAACTAGTTTCAAATTAGAATGGTATGGTATCTAAAAATAGTAGTTAGTTTTCTAATAGGTAATGTTCATACCTATCTTGTGATAACTACAATATAAAATATTCTGTAATGTGAAATCTATTAAAAAGTAATCAATAAAGTTATATTTTTAAATTTTATTTATGTAATTAACGAATTGAATTTCAAATACACATTTTTATGCTATTTAAATAAAAATATTAATTATATTAAAAATCATTTGTTTGACCACATTTTGCTTTGATATTTGCAGTATTATTTTTTAAATATAACCCTAAAAAAATTTTTTAACTTTGCTTGCTTTTTTTTTTTAATTCCTTGTTTAGATTTTTTTATCTTTTGCTATCAGTTAAGTTGCTCATCTTATTAATAATTGTTAAATCACTAAGTATAAAATTTTTTATGCAACAAAATAATTTCAGATGTCAATTTCAAAATTAAATAAGATGTTGTTTTATAAAATAAAATATGAGGATAGGATTTTATCGTGTTTGCTGTAAACTCTGATCAATTGAAAAGAAAAATATTTTTTTTCCTTGTAAAAATACTTTTCAGTTTACCAATGCACCTAAATCATTAAAATATTCACATGTATCCAAAAACATTCAACAAAAAATAGGCTTTTTTTTTACTAGCAGCTATATTAATTCAAAGTTTAAAGATTATTAATTACCAAATTAAATCTAATGTTTGTAAAATAATGAAATAATAGAATTATCCATAACCAATTCTCTATTATGGCATTTAATTTTCTTGCTATTTTATGCATAATAATTTATAAGTAAATCTCATTTTCAAATGAATTTAGCATAAGAAAGTATTTTTAGAAGGGAACAAGATCAATAACTCATACAGCTAATATTTATATCATAATTAGATACACAAGATATAATTATATGCAATAAAACATTTATAGTTTTGCAAAAGAAAATATTCATAATGCCCAAAAAGATTAAGCATTTTTTAATGCTATTCTTTAATTATTATCAAGTATTATTATCAATTTCACTGAAAAATTGATTTTGAAGATTAATTGAAATAGGTTTGTAGTGATTGAAGTGTTCTTATCCCCCAAGACTGCCATAATATTGTTTTTGTAATTGAATTCAGGGCTCTATTAAACTCAAGATTGAAAATTGCATGCTGTTATCTATGAGATAGTGGACAAAATGCAAAATTGCTATAATTATAATGAAATTCAGAAATAATTAATTGTTACAATAATAATTCGATATAAGATATCTGGAAGCTTTACAGGCACTCCTTTCCCAGCCAGCATCCCAAGCAATGCTAAGCTGCTTTTTCTCCCTACCCGAGGGAAGGATTTGAAGTATGGCCTGATCCTTAAGCTTTTGAATTTAAAAAAAAAAAATTGTTTAGCAAATATGCATTTCTTATTATATTATCACCTAAAGAAGCAATTTTCATTTTTGAGATGGTGCAACATTCATTATAAAGAAATAATTATTTTAGAACTTATTTGTATAAAACTAATAAAAATGTAAATTCATACTTAATTTCTTGCTCATTATTTAGCCTCAATTTGCAAAACTTTGATATTAAAATATTTGTTCCAAATTTTCTAATTCTAGCTTCGGTGATTTGTTTTTAGAGGACTAACAGATTTTCATTTATATTAGCATTAGAGATTCAAAAATGCTGATTAGCCAAATATTGTGATTTTAATCACTTGTCAGATTTCAATAAATAGAATACTGCATTAAATGAAGAAGTGCAAAAGAAATTAATCAGTATGAAATATTTATATATGTCAGGTATATTTTCACTTATTCTTGGGCAAACTATTGCTATAATTTCATTTATTTATTAATAGAACTATTATTTAATTCTAATTATTATTTATTCTAATGAAAAGTTTGACTTTGTTTGTGTAGAGTAATTCTGCGTTAAATAACTTTGTAAATATCAAAAAACAAAATTTCATTTCACATCACAATAATGGATTTAATTCTATTGCCCTATTTCATATACTCACTGATTCATGTAAAATATATCAATTTGATTGTCATATGCTATGGTGAAGTTTTGAAATTATTTTTAAAGTCACTCCATTGCCTGTTTATATATTTCACAAGTGTGCATTCATTCATGGGCAGTATTTGTAATTTCAACCAGTCATGCGATAGATAAGTGCCCAGAAGGGTAGAGCCTGAAATTTTGAAAGAAATTGTTGATGTATAGGTTGTTTTCCCTTTTTTTTTTAATGCCATTTTAAATATTGATATTAATACAATTATAATTTTATAATCAGTGATAAAATTTCATTTGTAACATCATATTTCTTTGGATCATTGATTGCACTAGTGCAGCATCAATACATTTTATGTTGGTTAATCAAAAGCTACCTTCTAATATGTAAGTCTTTTCTCTCTTAGTAGAACAATCAAATTTGTTAAATCATAATAAATTATTTTTTATAATTTTAAAGTAAAGGTAGGTAAACTATGTAACAAATATATCAAACTATTACAAGACATTGAATTAAGAGTGATTAAGACTCTAGATCATTGTTAAAAAATTGATGTGAGAAGGTTCTATTTTCTATGGTCTGTCCCTTTAGCAAAAGAAAATAGAACAGGCTAAGTAGCAGTTCTTGCACCACCAAACTCTATTTATAACCTACTTCTTTTTAAATGCCTTATCAACAAAAATTTTGCCTTTTATTTTTTAAAATTTTGTTAAAGACAAAAATTTTAATTCATTATTCTGAAAACTAAAGATTTGAATTTATAAAGTGTCTGGTGAAAAATTAAATCAAAGTATTTTTCTTTAATATTAATGTAATCTGTTATGATTCCTAATTTAAATACAGGTAACTCATTTTTAAAGTTTTATAAGTAAAGTCAGATGGCAACAACTCATGCAACATTGCAAAGATCGTGAAATGCAACATTTGTTTACATTCTTACTTTCTCATCTTAGATAAATAGAAATGTGATTAATTGAAACTTAGAATACTACCCCTGGTTGCAAAATGAACATGCACTTGTGAAATATATATCCCACTTATCTAGTTTATTTTATTTTATAAAGAATGAGGAACTATTGTGGGAAACAATTTTTTTATTAAAAACTGTTTTTATTATTTTTCATTAAAAAATTTATTAAAAATTCATTTTTGAATTAATTTTAAATCAAAAATTACCAAGCAGATTAATAATTAAAATTAATCTTTCAAAAAGGGGCTTTATCTTCCATACTCACTTTTTTCTCCCACTAAAAATGATTTTACTGTACTTATACAAATCAATAAAGGACTTTAAATATTTGGAAATGTAATTTCAAATAGTTTAGACATGTGTATTAAACAAAACAAAAAAGAATAATTCAAGATTAATTTAGGTATACTTACATACATATAAGTTTCCATTAAAATGCATTAATTTTTTTAATATAGTATTTGTGAATGGAAAAATAAAATATTTTGATGAATGAAAAAAATTCAAAATATTTTCTTAACAGATGCAAATATTTGTGCTTCATATACATTTTCAAGCAAATTCAAAATATTTCCTAATAGATACAAATGTTTGTGCCTCATATGCATTTTAATTTTTTTTTATGTAGTTTAAAGGACAGTAAATCTCAGATTTTAGATTATGCATGCATGTATTGCCTAATGTGCAATATGTATGGTATAATTTTTTTTTTCATTTTTTTATTAGTATACTATCAGTATAAATATCCATTTCAAAATTCATAATTTAATATTTTCGCTTTCATTCAATTATAATTTTATTATATTACATTCAAATATAATTTTTAGGAAGCTTGTTAATGCAGTTATATTCATCAATTGCATGACTCGAAAATTTGAATATATTGTTCCATTTAAGTGTCTATTACTTCTATGTATGTATTTTAAATAGATTCTTTAGAAGTTTAAGTAATGCATAAGCATAGAATAAAGTTTCATTAAAGTAATGCATAAGTATAGAGTAAAGTTTCATTGTATCTAATTAAAAACTAAGTTCTCGGAAAATTCTAAGGCCAAAGTTTAAAAATTGTTTTTATAATTAGGTGTATCACCATTAGTTATAATTTTAAATTCTGGGACATTCAAATATTTTATTATTTAATCTTATAGTTCTACCTATTACCTAATTAGATTTCTCTTATATTTTGAGTAGATACTGCAATTTTGTTGGAAGTAGAATCCTTAGAACACTTGACATATTTATGTATTGTATTCTATTTCATTTGTGTAAAATTATATTTGTGAGTACCTTAATTTTAGTATGTAAGTTAAATAGTTTATTAAAAAGAGAGTATTTGCTGGTTTTTTTTTTTTTTTTTTTGTTTTTTTGGTTAAACAATTTTTTAATATTTGTTTTAAATAAAAAAATTATAATACAATTTAGATTGCAAGAATATTTTTTTGAAGTTGGTATTATTATTTCTGTACTGACTTTTCCATCAATGATTGAAAATTAATTCTTAAATTAAGATTATGAAATATGTGCATGATGTATATCTATTTGAATATGTTAGTGTGTTGGTGAGACTTATGCATAAATTATCCTATCTTTTCACAGAAAATTGTTTGTCCTTTGTTTTTATTTTAATTTTTTTATGTATTCTGCAGTTAATGTGAGTGTGCTTGAAATTAAAATGTACAATAATTTAGCTATATTTCAAAGTGAAATTTTTAAAATTGTAAATAAATTTTATACATATACACTATATTAAGAAAGTTTTCAATATAAAAAATATTTTGTTTAACATAAGAAGTGTAATCTAGAAATAATATTTATAGGAATAATATTCTTACCAAAACTTTTCTTATTGAAATTCTCCGGAAATTGCTTTTTCCATACAAATAATAATAAATTTAAAAAAAATTGCTCGAATATTTTGAAGGATTTGTATTAAATAACTCTTTTTAGTAATTACTTACAACTTGAGTTTTTGCATTTATGTTACCGCTTTGTGTCATTCTGTTAGAGAAGTGTTAATTAAACTTAAAAAATATACAAGCCTGTCTTTTGTAATCAAGTAAATGTTATTCCTTTATTTATATTTATTGATTTTCACCATTGATTTTTATTTTTAAACAGTGTTTTTCAGCCCAAATATGTTTTGTTTTAAAAAATAAAGCATATGTCTTATTTTTAAGAAGTCAGTTGTAGTACATTTTAATGAAAATTCATTTTTTGTTTCACGAATTATTTCTATCCAAAAACATAAATATATTTGCATTTTTACTAATAATTTAGAATCTACACTAAAATTATGCAAATTAAAATCTTATCACATATATATATATATATATATATATATATATATATATATAT
>JAPMOR010027578.1:1120751-1164655 GCA_026543865.1 Argiope aurantia
AAAAAAAACCACTTGCTGTACTATAAAATTGTTTTATTATTTCAATTTAGGATTTTATTTCAATTTAGGATTTGAGCAATATATATATATTTCAAAAATTAGGGAAATTTATTTTTGTAAAAGTCATTTATCTTCTAATAATAATAATAAAATTTTATGACAATTCCAGTTATTTAGATTCTTTAGAAATAATTGTTCAACTTATTAAATATTTTATTATTCTTGATTTTTATATTTAGTTTACAATATTTTTCCAAATTGCAAGTTATTTAGATTTTTATGAAATATTAATACAAAATGTTTTATTTAAGCTACCAGATTTTCCTCTTTTATTTTTCTATATCTTTTGGGAATGAAGATTTCTCATGCCACTTAAAAATATAAAATACATGATGTATATGGTAAAATTCATACTTTTTTTTTAGAAATTGTTATTATGTAATGAAAAATTCCAAAGAGTAAACAAAAATTTGGTTTTTAATGATTGGTGTTCAAATGTTGCAACTAATGATGTATTTCATTGCATTGCTAAGTACAGGTTTTTGATATATAATTTTCAGTGTTCAAGAATATGGTATGAAATTCATGAAATAAAATCAGCTTGATATAAAATATGCTTCTGATTTATCCATATAAAATTATGTATTCCATAAAAAAACTGTATAAATCCTTATTTTCCATAATTTTAATATTTTAAATACTACAATTTATAAGCAGGTTTTTCTGAAATACTCTGCTTTGGTCTCTGAAAAATATATGAACAGCTAACTTGTAAAAACGTTTTTTTAATTCTTGATTAGAAAAGTAGTGGCATTTGAATATAATATTAGTAACTTGGATTTGATGTTTTGTAAAAATTTAATGTTAAAGTAAATGCTTTAAACCTTTAATAGATTTCCTTGATTTAATATTTTTGTTTGTTGAATGAAAAAAAATCTAAAATGGAACACATGACAACTTCTGAAGTATGATAATGGCAATGCTATTTTATTTGGTTCCATTTAGTTTAAAATTTAATTTGTTTGCCGTTAAAAAAATTAAATTGTGTTTACCTTCCCTTAAAGTGTTCCTTCGGTGCTATGTGCATGTTTTCCACTGCACTTTTTTGTTTTATATTTTGCATGCAAAATTTTGTTCAATTTTGTTGTTTTTTATGTTTTTTTTTTTATTTATTTTTGCCAGTGCACTCAATGACAAATAATTATCTACTGGTTTTGTGTTTTTATCAATTGTAGCAGCATAATAATTTTTTTTTAATTTTATAATATTGTACAGTAGATGTTTGTTTTATTTTCTTGTACCAAAAGCTGTAATACTTGCAAGAAAGAGGCAGAAGAAGTTATCGGGATATTTATGACAATGAATGACTTCTTACTTTACAGTTCTTTGTAAGGCTGGAAAACATAAGGAAGTGTTTCACCCAAAAGGGCGGGATGTTTGTTCTGGAAGAGTTTAGTAAGTTGTCATGTAGTAAAAAAATACCTAATAATCTGTTTCTTTCTTCTGCTTTCCATATAACCCCACCTGGGAAATCTTTTTAGACATGTTGTCTGTAACTCGTTTTGCTGCATTTCACATCCATCCAGTCTGGCCGCTCCTTGCATGTTCTCGTGTTTCCTCTCTCCTTTTGGATTGGAATGCTTGCATCTTGTGTTGTGATGCTATATTTTACAATATAAATATAATTAATCCTACAGTTGTTCATCTTTAACTTATTACCCTGGTTTGTGTGATGTACCTTCTCTACATTATACTTTGTGCACATTTTTGAAGCATTTTTCTCAATTTATTTTTTCTATGGTGTGATGTCTGTGTGTTGTTTCAAGTCTTTGTTAAGGATAATATTTAATTAGATATGGAATCAGAAATTATAGTTCTCAAAGGAACAATTTTCAATTTGCAGCAAAGTCATTAATTTCTTTATTCCAATGCTAATTTTTATATATATTGAAATTTTACTCAGTTTAATACTAAATAATTTTATTGAGAGCATACTGAATGGTTATTTTAAAATTAGCCATATATATTATTTTATTTAAAAAATAATTTTAGTTGTGTAATTAAGATATTTTCTGATAATAAGAAACTTTTTCTTGTTATTATCTTTCAAATAAGGTATTCTACAAAATTAAGTTAATAATGTTTTTCCTTTGAAAATTATCAATTTAGATTACATTAATTATAATGGTTTAAAAACTGTATAGAAGATTTTTTTTAAAATTAATTTCTTCAGTTGTATAAGAAAAATATTTTTACTACTATTTATTTTATCTTTATCTTTTACTAGTTTACAAAATTAATATTCTAATGCTGCATAATGTTTAATCAGTTTTAATTATATTATTTATTTATCAAATTCAGTAAAATTTATAATTTTTAATATTAATATTATTATTATAAATATATAATATTTTATATTATAGAAAAATTTAAGTATATCTTCTTTATTAGAATAATCATAATTTCATCCACTGTATTCCTATTCAATAAGAAATCTGAATTATTAAATCAAACTCAGATTTCATTTTCAAGAAAAACCATATCTAGTGTTTAAAGAGTTATAAAAATATGCATAATATTTATGTTTGCCAGAATTTTTTTTATATTCAATTCACATTGTTTAATTTGATTTTTTTTATTGTAATAGTCGGTTAATATTTTATTTCATTATCTTCTTTAAAACATTTTTTTAATTTTTTTCTCTTTCTCTAAAATTCTCTTCTCTAAAATTTTTAACATTTTTTCTCTAAAATGAACGTTCAGGTGTATGCATGTTTAATTTGATTTTCAAAATTATCATTGCTAAAAAAAGTGCTTTTTATTTTATATTTAGTTAGCATTATATAATTTTATAAGTAGTCTGTCATTTCTACATTTCTGAATTATTTATCTATTTATTATTATTATTGTACATGAAAGATTTCTTTGAAAACTAGGCTTACATTACAGTATAAGAACTTTTTTATTACATAGTAACATCCTTACTCACTCAGCAATTATATTAATATTCTTGGCGTAATATATAATACTCCAAATAAAAAAGATTTAATTTACATCTAATTTTCCATATCTTTCATAGGCTTAAACTTTAAATATTATATTACGATAGTAGTAAAAGTCAGTAAAGAATGTTGTTTGCCTTTTATTTACATCATAATATAAAGTACCAGAATTTAAGGAATCCTGTATTATTATATTTTTCTATAAATATTATATATTCGTTATTACTTCTTTGGTGCATTAAAAATCAAGTATATTAGAAATTATATTTATGTTCTTGATATCAAATCTATAAATCAATCTCTGGTTAAATTGCTAAAATGTACGACATTATATTCTTGAGAAGAAAACTTATGCAGTTTTGACTGTATTTGTAAATATATAATTAATGTCTCATTTAGATCTATTAATATTACAAAAAGAAGAATTAAGATAAGATAATAATCCAGTTTTTAAGGAATTTTTTTTTTAATTATCTACTTTCACAGAGAGTTCTTTTTTAAAATAGGTATGCCATATAGTTTAAGAAGTGTACCCTAATGTTGATTTATAGAGCCATAAATAATCTTGTCAATAAAGGATTTTTTTTAATTAAAAAATTGGAAAAACTCCAGTGTGAGGGAGGAGGCTTATCCTTGCATCTGCTGTTTGGGAAGTTAAGAACAGTTATTGATATTTTTGTATTAATTGTTTAGGTTTAATTAAAGACTGTATTCGTTTAAAATTGCAAATATCAGCATATATTCATTTTTAAAGCTAGGTATCAATAATTTTTATAAAAGAATGAATAGTATTATGTCAGCCATACAATTAATAGCTATTGAAATAATGTTTTTTCTTAATCCTCACCATTTCTCTCTCTCCCTTTTTTCTCAAATAATTAAATGTAGTTGGTATCATTATATTAGATAATTCTCATGATAGTTGCTTTAATATCCATTCCTTTCTTACCTTTTTGATTGGAGATATACTCTAATACTTTATTTGGAAAAGTTTTTAATATATAATATGTCCCTGGTAGACAGCACTTTAAAGTACCAAAAAAATTAGAAAGCTTTCATGGCTTTAAATTTTTATCTTTCCTTTTAATTGTATAAGAAAAAGCATGGACATGTGATTTCTCATTTTGCATTTGGAAATTCAAATCATTTTTAAATAATAATTAAAGAAAGCATGAATAAAAACTAATTTATAATTAATTATTTAAAATTGTTGAGGATTTACTGTTAGTAAACGTTTGTAGACTTTCTATATTTATGAAAGTTACAAGACAAATTCAGTAACTATCAAAATATAATTGCAAACACCATCATTTTTTAAAAAATATTTAAAGAAATATTTTGAGGTAAATTAATGAGATTAATTGGTTTTAAAGTTGAATCTCAACTGTCAATATTTTATTAATTATTATTGTATGTATGAAACTATTTTTATGCATAGAAATGTTTCTTTGTCATGTAAAAAAAGATACTTAAAGTTCACCAAAAAAATGCATGACATTTTGATGGAATTAACCAAAGCTAAATTAGGAATATTTCATTGTAAATTATTAGAGTTTCTCCTTCTTCCTTAGTGGATAATTTAGTGCCTGTTATCATTGGTGATCTTTTTATTATTAATAACAGCCTACACATATTTATCCATAACAATTTTTGGATATGTAAAATAAATTAATTATATGTTTTATTTTTTAAACCTTTGCTTCCCACCATTTGATTGTTGAATTTTCAATATTATATTTATAAAATTCAAATTTCATTAATTGATAGAAATTTATTTTTATAGGACAAAATGCAAAAGGATTCATCTTTATTTACATAGGTTTATTAAAGGTTAAAATATAATTATCACAAGAAAATGAAAATAGGTTGCTACATTACATTATAAATTAGAATTTTAATTTCCAGTTGTTTTTATATAATTTAAAGCCAAAATATCAGTCTGTCTAAGTAAATCCAGCCTTGCATTTTTAATTACATATGCATCGACATTTTTTAACTTAAAATAATCGAATTTTTTTCCCAAATACACTCTGTTAAATGATTTACTAATTATATTAAAATTGCAAATAAGGAAATTAATTTAAGAACTGAGTTTTAAAATATCAAAATCAGCAAATATTTCATATTGAACCTGTTAAAAACATAGAACATTTTGTGTTTTACATGTTAAGTTTTTATGATTCTACAGGTTAATTTTAATTAATATTAGTGTATATATTTGCATTCAGGAAGAAAACATAGTGCATTCCAATTTTTCTACTTCATTAAAAATTTACTAACAACAATAATAGTTAGAATTCTGTCATATGACTCAAATATTTTTTTTTTCAGAACTCATATGCTTTGTTGTTTGATATTCATGCTTTTAATATTTCAAAAGATTAAGACCTTTCTTTATATTCAGTATTTCAACTGATTAAAATTTTTTGACTCTTTTGAGTCTTCAAGATCTACCTACAAATTAAAAATTCTTTTGGCTTTTCTTGTTATTTCTCCTAATCTGTTAGTAATTCAAAAGAAAGTAACAACTATGTTTAGATGAAGATATTTGAAATAAACTATATTTTAATGAAGTTTCTACTTTTATAACTTGTAGTTTCATGGTGCATTTATTGAAAAATATATAAAAGATTGCTTTTTTGAGGAAAGTTATCACCGTTGTTTTTTGAGCAACAATTGATTACACTTTCTAAAGTTGTTTAATCTTTATGAACATTAAAAAGTTTAAATTATTCACCGTTTCTGTTAGTTACATTCTGAAAGTTACATTATACCTATGTTTGTCAAATGACTTATTCTCTGAATTAAAAAAAAAGTCATGTGGCAATTTCAATTTTTATATGAATTTGTGAAGGAGTTGAATTTTTTTTAATCACTTAGTTATTGAAATGAATATCTATGTTGCCTTTTGATATGTATGCAAAATTACTAATGCATATATATTTCTTGCTACAGTTTTCCATCCCTTGCAAATTTGTTACTGTCCTCCTCTTTCTTGGAACACTGTGTTTTTGTGCTCTTTAATTTAAATTGCATGAACTTTTTGTACATATACATTTCTGCTTTATGTGTGACTTTTTGTACCTTTTTGTGTTATTTTTTAATTTTTTATACGTACATTTGAAAATGAAAACTGTTGTTTCAAATAAATTTTATCTTTGATTTCAGAGAATATTTTAGAAATCCTCTCTAAGTACTGTAAATGTATTTGTAAGAAGATTTGAAATTTTACTTTTTAAAATTTTATGATAATCTTTTATTTTTCTGGATGATTTCTGGGAGATTTTTTTTAAAGTGAACTAGCATAATTACTGCAGAAATTAAAGTTCTTCCAATTAATAAAGTAGATGTTAAAATTTGAATAAATAAATGCTTTTTAAGATATATTTGAAAAAAGGTTTTGTATTAATAAATTGATAATAATATAATTTTAAAACATGCAAATTTTACTTTTATTCTTTTTCTAGATTAAAATTAGGAGTTTTTATTCATGTTTGATGATATGAAAGTTATTGATATTTGTGTATAATGATAGTTAAAACTATAATACATATGAATATTAAGGGAAAAGTTTGTTTCACTTTTATTACTAACAACAATTACATTTTTTAAGCTTTTATTTATATACCAGAATCTTGTTTGTATGATTTTAATTCTCTAACTTAAAAATACAAATAAGAGTATGAATAAAATACTTTTTTTTTTTACTTTCAACACTTTTGCTAACATTAAATCAAATTCCAGTTTCTTTTATCATTTTTGATATAAAAATGTATTTCACTTTTTGTGCATGAAACTATGTGTTATATTTTTCTGTCTAAATGTTTTTAAATTTTTGGAATGTGCATCTGCATGTGCATGTTTTGTGTCTCAGTGTTAAAATTGCAGCTAATAAAATCTAATAAATATTGATGTTTTATTTAATAAATTCATATTGTTTAATGTAAAATATTTTGATACATTTTACATAAATTTTAAAATGTTTGTAAAGTTTTGATTTTTAAAGGACTACATAAAGAAATGTTTATTTTTTAGCCAATATTATAGTAACTTAATATCTATTATTCTGCTATTAGATGTTTATTAGACACTTAAAGTTGTTATAAAAATATATGCTTAATTCATTTAATAAATTTGAAGTTATGAGCAAAAATATATGACATTCAACAATTAGAAAATAATAAAGTGTCACTCATGCACATCCAAATTAATTATTGATATGAACTTTTAAAATCAGTAAAAAAATTATTATTCAAATTTTTGATTTTAAAACTTTAATTCAATTTCTTTTTCATAATTTGGAAATCTTATTGGAAAGTTGCATTAGAAACTACAGCATATTTTCTTCTTATTATAATTTATTTATCACTGCTTTTTCTTGTACTACACATTTTATTTGTAGAATATTTGAAATTTGGTATAAGTTATTCAAGATATTACCTTACATCAGTTTGCCCTAGTACTTCTTATTGTTTAAATTTAGTCTCATTCTTTTTATCACATTTAAAAAATAAATAATTTGGGGGGAAATCTGGCCACATATTCATAATGCTATATATAAAAATTTGATTTTCATTATATTTTTCTTAGATATTTGTTTATTAGTTTTACTGAGAAAAAAAATGAGCTTGCAATAAGGTATTAAGTTATCATGATATATATATACTAATTTAGTCTCACACTGCATCTCAAAAACTGAAAACTAGTTTGAAAATCTTTTTGAAACTCAAAACATTTATTTATAAATGTCATTGTGAAGTAAATTTATAGAACAATTTTCTCTGATTGCATATATTTGTTGTTAATTATTCTTTAGAATATCATATTTCACTTCCCTTTGCCATTTTAACTTACCACTGTATTTAACTATAATGTGCTTTTCATTTTATTTTAAATTTTTCTATGCATTCAAATGTTCATAAAATTTTTAAGAATTTCAGTTTGTATTGTATACCTTTGACATGCTAAATGGCATAAAATTAAAAATATGTTTTTGTTTTTTTTCTTAAATGTTATGAATTTTCCTTATGAAATTTAAATTCATAAATTTTTGTAGGCAATTTTGTAATTTAATAATGCCCATTTCACGTCATTATTTAGCAAAACAGCCCAACTAAATTATTCTTGATTTCATTGACCGATTTTTAATGCATTTAATCTTGTCGTATAGTTCTATATCTGTAGTATTTTCCCAGGAAAGTGTTAATATTAAAAGTAAATATATATATATATTATTCGATTCCAAAATGTGCCTCAATTTTGCATTAGATATAAAACATTTTTACTCTATAGAACATAAGTTGCTCATTTTCTTAAAAATTTATTTTAAATTAACTTTATAATTGTTATTACTAATAATAATCCTTTATTTTATCCATTTTGTTGATCAAAATATTCTGTAATTATTTTTCAAATAAAACATGAAACAAAATATTCATAATCAATAACATTTATTTTGGCATAGTATCAGTACAAAAAAAAAAATTGGTATTGAAAATTAAGGCTAGACATATCAATCATTCTAGCATCAGTTATAATTAATTATCTGTGACTTTGAAATGTAACCATATAATTGACTTATCATAACCTATCTGGTTTTTGCATCACAAAAATCTATATACTATAACTATATACAAACTATAATTTTTGAAAAAGTATATTTTTGATAAAAACATTTGGCTCTTTTCATATTTACAATTTGCTTTCATATGATGTTGGAAATGTTTTATACTCTCCCTGATGATGAATGATTCATAATTTTTTTATTTGTTCCTTTAAAAAAAGCAATATTCTGAGATGCAGTTATTTTGTATTTAAAATAGTATATCTAGAAAGTAAAGTTTACATTATTAATACTTAATTAGATTATGTGTAAAATATTATTTATTACTATTTTATGAGTACAGTTTACTCTACTTTTTAACAGTTTTTGCCTTATCTGAGGCATTTTTCATTGAATTTTAAATGTTGCATCCATTGTTAGTAAAAGTATATTAACTACAGTTCAGCCCTTAACAGTTTTAAGCATTTATTTATTTTGCACTTTCTTGTCTTGGAATTTTTATGTTCAGATATCCAATAACATATATATCTTATTAAAGGATAAGAAAATTTTAACTGAAAAATTTTCATATAATTTGAATTTTTTTTATTATCTATGAATATTTGTTTACTTCAGCATATAATCATATTGGCATTGTATTGAATCCCTAGAAATAATCTCTATTTAAGTTAGAATTAATCGTAGTATTTCAAATAAATGATTTCCATTTTAAGTTTCATGTGAAATAGTTTTCTGTGTATTTTAAATATTAGAAACACACATTTAAAAATTTGTAACTATTGCCAAACTCTGATGTAAAAAAAAAAAAAAAAGCTTGTCAAAAAAATTAGCCAGTTTGTTATTATATTCCCTATAGTAGTTTTAGTTGGAAACAATAATGAAATGATTGAATGAAAATGCTTCTTCTAAATTGAACAATTGTTATAGTATAACAATCTATCAATATTTACTTATTACTGGCAATTTAACATATAAAAATATTTTATTAGAATTGTTAAGGTAATAATTTAGTTCATTAATGCTTTTAGACTTTTTAATTACTTTCTGTATGATTCTTATATTTTCATGTTTTTATCTATATATTTAAATAATTTTATCTAATGTTACTTTAATTTTAACCATAACTTTGACACTGAAAATTCATTTAAAAAAACTATAGTTATTATTATTTATAATTTCATTTTTTAGTTTAAAATGCCTTATGCAAGCTTATTTGGCTATTCCAGTCATTTTAATATAATTACTCAAAGAATGGTATTTCCAAGAATTAAATCTACAAAATTTTCAGTACCATAAAAAGTTACTGTTTTAAGAATCTGTATAAGAAGTATATACACTGATATCTATAAATTAAAAATTAAATCTGTCATTATAAAGATTTTTTTATGCAAAACCCGATTCAAAAAAATGTTCCTAAATCTAGAACGAAGTTTGAGTTTCAGAAATGGAGCATACAATTTTCGAAAGCTCCATGTAGAAAGGAAAATTAAATTTAATAGAATAGAAAATTGTAAGGTAGTTAATATTCGATTTTTGATGCTTAGTGTTGCTATTGATAAGACATGTTAAAAGATTTTCTTTTTGATTTCTCAAAGAAAAAAAAAATATTTGAATGCCATAATTTGAACCAATTCGTTATTTAATGGTCATTGAGTTCTGCAGTGCACTAGTAAACATCTGTAAATCATGCAAGAAAGAAGAAGAAAAAATGGAAAGAGTATTGAATTATAATTGAATATTATTAGGAATCTGGCTTATACAAAATGGCAGAAATAAATTTCCTAAAGCAGATCTACTGTTGAAATAGTATTGATGATTATTTTAATAAAATAAATGAATTATTGTTGTAAAATGAATTATCTAGGAACATAGCCGAATGCACCTACTGATTAAACATATGTCTATTTTACAATAATCCACTGGTTTTGGCCTCCATGCTTTTCAGACCTAAAATAACAAAAATTAAAAAAAAGAAGAAAAAAAAAACTTATCAAAGTTGGTATAGAAGGTATCTGTAGTATTTAAAATTTGATTATTTGGGAAATCCATTTTTTAAATTGGTATTTGGTATTATATTGTTGCTTCTCTTATATTATTTCTTTGGTATTGAAAATCGAAACTGATTGAAAAACTACTTTAGGTTGTGATTTCCAGTACCAAAGATGCAGAAGATCAATTCAATCTGCTTATATATTACATAACCGTATTTTTTATTGTTATTTTAAAAATAGTGCAAGTTTCCAACTATTAAGCATACAGAATTTTGATGATAAATTTGACTTTGATTTGATAATGTTTAAATAATGATAGAAAGTTTAATTTTTATGCTTTTACTTATTATAAGATTTTTACATCCACTTTTTCCTATTTTAACAAAATAGATTTTTCAATATGCTATCCTTGAAGTTATATGTTTAATAAAGATTTAATTGTAATGCTACTTAAGTCCTTTAAATGGATAACAGATTTTTTTTATTTGAAAAAATTACATGGCTATTTTCAACACACTGTTGATATAAGAGTAAATTTTATCAGTTAGATCCAATTGTTAGATTTGTTATTTTGCATTTTAAAATTATTTGATTAAAAATTTATAATAAATAATATTATTATTAATTTTGCATTAAAGTTAAATGATAGGTGAAAGCATGTTCTTTTCTTCTTCTTGTAGGTAGAAAGACAATTTATCATAATATTAAAAAAAAATTTATGAATTAAAAGAAATCAGCCATTTGAATAAGAAAGCATTTTTTTAAAATTGTTTTAGAGAATTTTGTCAACAATCAGCTCATAGATTTTCATTTGAAAATCATCTCGTAGAAAAGATGGATTTTTATATTTCATTCTTCCAGTGATTTTTCTTTTCTAACAAAAAATTTCAATTGGAGCACATTTTTAGTTTGAATTTTAATTTATAAATATCAGTGTATTTTTATTGCTTCTGAAGGGGAAAAAAAACTTGTATGTTATTTATGAGAGTAAGAAAATAAGCGAAATGATATATTTCATTATCCTTTCATTAAAAAAAATAAGAAGGCAATGAAACGTTTATTACTGTTAAAAGAGTTGAATTTCAGGTTGGAATGCTGGAAGCATTTAATAAAAATTTCGATATATAAACTAGGAAATAGTGTTAAGAGTTATCGGAAGTTCATATTAATAAAAGTTTACTTGTTACTCAAAAAACAGAAAAAATTATCAAATCCTTCACAAAAATATTATTGCTTTCATATTCAGAAAACAGACTGATTAGGCATTTTACAACAAATTCGATAAAAAATATTTTGCTGTTCTTCAATTAGCGTCTTTCTACAAAAATCTGTACTTTTGCAACTTGTGTTTTTTGTTTTAAATATCTTACCGTTTATTTCCCTTTTTTATAGATCCCAAAACAAGACAAATAATTCAAAGAAAATATAAGTCAGCTATGGTAAGAAGAGTTTATTTATTATTTACTAAAGATGGAATATTAATTTTTTAAACAATGGAGTTAATTCACTTTATCTAAACAAAAACTTAACTGTACTTGTATCTTAACTGCACATGTTAAAATTCTGGTATCCATTTTTCTCCTGCTAAGGATTCCAAATTAAATTGGTGTTAAGTTTTTTTTTATGTCATGTGAGCCTGAATTGACTCCATTAAACTTTGATATCTGTCATTTTTAAAAAATTATGAATAATTATTATTTTATACAAAAGAATTTGATTTCAATGAAATAAAATGAATACAAAATTTTTATATTGTAACTAAAATAATATGCAAATTTATGTATGTTTAGGTAAAGCAAAGATGAATAGTCGTCGATTTTATATCAGAAATTTATACTAAAACGTTTTTGCTAGCTATATTTCTCCTGTTTTATCCTATTGTGATATATTAATGTACTCAGTGGATTTTTAATTTTTAAACTAATATATAAAAGTTTTTAAAATGTAACTGATGTTAATTGTAAAAGCTAGTTATAAGAATATAGTTTCAGAACTGAATTCTTTTTCTAATCAATATAAATATGCACTTTCCTTCCTAAAATTTAGAAACAAAAAAAAATTAACATCTAGAAATTTTTTTTTTAAATTTTTATGTAACAATATCTGAATGCTCTTTCCATAATTAAAAAAAAATAAGAATCTTTATATTAGATGTTGTATGTGATCTTTGCAAATTCCTGTGCATTTGAAATTGTTGATAATATTTGTTGTTGTTACTTTGTCAGAAACTTCATTTACCAGCTCGACATAGTCAATTGTTTTCTTTGTATTTCCTTGTTGCTATTTTTTAAGAGTTTTGCCCAGTTGGTCTTTAAACCTCTAAACACACTGAATTCAATTTCTTTTAAGCATGAGGTGTTTAAAGTGAGAGCTTAAATAATTTAATTTGATTATAGATTGCTTCATTGATTAGATAAGTAAAATGTGTTTTGCATACTTTTTAAAAACTAATAGTATTGATCTTATATAAAAGATATGTCCTATTGCCTACTATTTTTTGATGCATTCTTTGATATTTGTCGTAGGATGTATCAGTACTCAATTTTACATGGTACATAGTTTTGTCTTTAATCAGGTTTGGATTTTTTTTTTTTTGAAGTTTAAAAAAAAGTGAAATTAAACGTAAGTGTAAGCCTTAGTGTTTTACTTGTTTGTAATTACACAATCACACACACCAGAATAGTTTGAATCTAATATTGTCTCAAGTTATAAAAAATTAATAAATTTCTTCCTGATTACCTTAATGTAATGAGGTCATTGTTTCAGAGAGAAATATATACTGTTTCACCTATATGTGGTTTGGAAATGTCATTTATCCATGTGTTGCTTTAAACAGGACGTTAATATAACTAAACTAAACTAAACCATATATTAAAATAATTTAAAGAGAACATTCAGATATTCTATGTACTCTGTTATATTGCTTACCTTATATCAAAAGTCATTTACTAGGACTTTTTAAAGATGCTTTAATCATATTCAAAGAATTTGTGAGCCATTTTTGCAGAGAAAAGTTATATTTAACTACATAGTTGGCATTTAAATAAAACCAAAATATGTGTAATTTGAGAAATTTAATCACTATGAACTCCTGGAAATGAAATATTTACTTGTAATAAATTGATATTAATTTTAACGTTATTTACAGTATTTTTTTCTGATCTTTGAAATAATATTGTATTTTTCAGGCTGATCAAATATGTTATGCAGTTTTATGTGTTTTCTCCTATGTTGCTACTGGAGTTGAACAACGAAAACGTAGAGAAGCTGCGGGATACGAGAGACTCAGTCACACAGAAGGAAATACGCCCACACGCTCTAACAAAAGGTGACACAGTTTAATCCCCAATGGACACTTACAGCTGAAAATTTTATGAAGCTGCATGGTGGTTATCACTTATATGCAGATCATAAAAAAAAATGAATTCTCCAACAGAGGCATCCTGATCTTCCTCTACAGGAGTGTGTTACTTCACATCTCGAGCTGATACAAACATCTATGACTAACAAAAGTATGAACATACTTACATCGCCAAAAGCTTAAGGGATAAAATATGATGTTATGTCTGTGTTCTCTTCTCCAGAGTTATTACTACTTTTTTAAGACTTTCTAGAACTGATATGGCGAAAAAGATTTTGTCAAATACCATTTACGATATGATATAAGTAGTTGCGTTCTTGCTAGTGTACATAAATAATTTACTATAAACAAAATGCTACAAATTTATAAGAGTTTAACATTTTGAATCAGTCTTGTGTGAAGGATAGTGATTGTTAAAGTGCCTCTATTTATGTAATAAAAACAGCATATTCCAAAGAAAGAAGCACTGGGATAGACTAACTGTCTTTTTTTTTACTATGTTTTTATTGAAAAGTAATGATCATATAATTTAGAATCATGCAGGAAATAAATGTATCCTTTTTTTATTGAATGAATGAATATTATATATTATTTTAAAAAACTATCTTTGGCCATATCAAGTAAAAAGAAATGGGAAACATATCTTACCCCCTCCCCCATCTTTTATAATTATCATTTAATTTCTTCTAAATAAGTTACAAATTTAATGATAAAAATTAATAAGAATTGAAGAAATACATTTTCTGAAATATATTATAGAAAAAAAATTGATCAGCAGATAAGATAGTTTTTAATTTAGTATTAATAAGCAATAAAAAGAGTTGTTAATTTTTATAAATAAAGATTTCAAATTTCTAACATAAAATGTTTTGGGGGAATGTGTGTCCAAGTGATGGAAAGTTCTACTTTTTAAGTTAATTATGTTAAGTATTGGAAATTGCTTTGAAATTTATATATATAATTATATAGTTTGATTTCAAGTTTTATAATTAAAAATATTAACTGTTTTTAAGTTAACCTTTGAAAATCAGAGGAATGAAATTCTACGGAATAGCGATTGAAAACAAGATGCATTTATCACGTAACTTCCGGTAAGATGGATGGTGCTGCTGTGATGTATTCATGTAGAAAAATTATGTTGTATAGTCAGAATTCTCATGTTCCATAGTCACTTATCCTTCTGGAACTCTATTCAAGATGTACTCCTACTTCAAACATTCCTCTATGCAATGTAACATATAGTATATTATATGTAAAGTGAGATATTAAAAGAATAAAAATGCAATTCGTATTATATAAAAGCATGGTAAGCATTTTTCTAAATTTATTTATATTTTGTTTATTTTTTATTGTTTTATATTGTATAATGGTGGATGATTATGTTTTTAATTTTTATTTTTTTGTTTCAGTTGTATTTATTGATCCTATCATTTATATACCAAATTTTCTGGTCATTTTAATTTAGGAAATTGTGCATTCCTTTATTTGATTATTACTTTATGTGAATATATTTTAAATACTTTTTTTATTATTTCTTTTTGGAAATTTATATGTGATATTGAAACAAAAATATTTCTAGTCAGATGTTTATAGTTAGTCAGATATAGAAAATATATATTAAATCTAAGTAAATATTATAATATATGGAAAATCTGACCATTTTTGCCACAAACTATATATTGGTATTATTTGTATAAATCAGAAAATGCTTGAAATTTATAATTAATAATTTATATACTACTAAGTGTATACACATAAATCAAAATATTTCATTGCAATTTATAAGGTAAATGCCTTCAAGTATGTTTCTTGTAACATAACTATCTGAATGTCAAGAATCAGTGCAGTTGCACAACTGACAAGCAATAATATGTATGTTATAGTTACTTGGTGTTCCCTGTTATTCAACAAGTTAATGTTTTTCTTGTTCATCTTTAAAACAAAGAGCATAACTTGGGTTTAATCTATTGAATTTGTTTAGCCTTCTTATGAAAAATCGATATTCTGTTTAAGATTTCATTTTCTTTTACATTTTATAAATAAAAGTTTTTTCAAAGAATATTTATTCCTTGAAGAATTTATATATTCATTTATTTACTTCATTAATACAGAACACATTTGATAATATAATATAAAAAGAATGTAGTCTTAAATCTTGCATATTACTGTACCAATTAGTCAAAAGACAAAAAAATAATTTGTTCTGTCATAAACAATTGGAAAATAAAGGTATCAACTCACTTCTTTAACCAATGTGATAAGAGCTTATACCCTAAATTTTTTTTTATCTTAGCAAAGCAGATAATAAAAAAAAATTACAAAATGGCTTGACTATTTTGTAGTTCAGTGGATTTAAATCAGTAGTTATGAAGAAGAAAACACTGACAATTTTTCATTGGTCTCGGTTTTACTGAGAAGAATAACAGGAATAAACAAATGGATCTTTGACATCAAATACTGAAAGTTAATGAAGGTTTATACACTATAGATATTCTCTATAATTTTATTCATTTTTCCCCTTCCTACATAACTCAAGTATACACTTTTCAAGGGATTCCTCTTGTTACCCGTTTTGTAAAACATCACTCGTTAAGAAGATCAATTTGTTTCCTTTTTTTTTTGTTTATTGTATGAATCGCTCATTACGAGAAGTGTTCATTATGTAAGGTATAAATCTATAATCTGTACTTTTAAATTCTCTTTCATATACTTTATTTTTTTTAAGAAATCCCAAAGAAAGTTATTTATAAGATTGAAATTTGAAAATCATCAGGGTTACTCTCCTAGATATCCCTATACAATAATGCAAGTAGCCAGGAAAATGCATAGTTGAAGTCTTGAGAATATTGCATCCTTCCATAGTGAATCCAAATTTTTGACAAATCCCACAGCAAAATGGATTCCTCCAAATTTTGAAATAAAATAACTATATGCAGAGTAAAAATTGAAATATCATGGGAAAAAGAAAGTCCAAAAACAAGCACACTTCCATATTCTGTAATATGACTGTTTGACAGTATTTTCTGAATAATTTCGCAAGAACTGTGAATTATTATTATATGAAAATTTCCTTATAAACTGACATTCATAGAACTAAACCATTTCATTCAATAATGATGGATTTTCGTTTAGTTATTGAAAATAGAATTGTGGAAATCAAAAACTTGCTACTTGTCTCATAAATATAAACATTTATTTTTAAATAAATAAAACCCTTCTAAGCAAATAATTAAATATTAAGAGTATATTTAACGATTTATAATATTTTCTCATATTACATAATTAAAAGAAATCTTAAATCTTGAAACACATTTTAGCATGATTTAAATTTCATGTGATCATATATCAGCTTCTGTGAAATGTTTATAGTTTTGATTGTAATTAGTAGAATGTTTTTTCCCCCTTCAAAGTTTTAAATATGCTAAGAATATTTTATTGTAAACATCTAACAACTGAGGGACTGTTTAAAAATTCATATTTTATAACTTTTTAAAAATACCTTTATTCACTTAAATAGGAAATAATAATAATTACTATTTATTTCATTTAACATTAAACCTACCGGCATTTCACCGATACATTGGAATTGCCATTGGAAGCGGGTCAAATGACCCGCTCGTGGTAGCTTTAGTGTTAAAGCAGGTTAGTCAGGATAATAATGAACCATATCATACATATAATATACATATACTACTACAAGTTCAAAATGATTCAGTGAAAAAGATTTATAAAAGAAATGAACAGTTTAAATTGAAAAGAAATGCATGCAGAATGCAATTTGACAGCATTAGTAGAATGTTTTTTCCCCCTAAATTGAAAAGAAATGCATGGAGAATGCAATTTGACAGCGCAACAAACGAAATGAAATCTTTCGCAGTCGGAGCGATTTTATAGTAAACTACCGGGATGACATTATTGCAGACGATTGCTTCACAATGGATGGCACAATAGCTTGAAACTTCATCAGAGTTTTACTAGAAAATATCACTTTAAATGAAAAAAATATTATTTTCGAGGTGGCTTATTCTTGAAAAAACGTGAAATTTCTCAAATATGCAATATTTTGGACTAGTAGTATATATATATATTTATTTAAAGATATCATTTATTTTAGAAGTAAATTATAACAAATTTCAATACATATAATTTAATTTTTTAAATTTTATACTAAAAAAATTGAAACATTTATAATCATTGAACACACTGAAAGTAAGTAAGTAAAGTAAAATTTGATGTAAAAAGAGCTTCCAAGAAAAAAATATATAGGTAAAAACATAATGATTTTGTCAGAATCTAATTGAAAGACAGAAAAATGTTCCTGATTTGAAAATTTTAAGAATTGAAACAGCAGATCTTGATTCTAAAATTAATAACCGAGTTAAACATATTTATGTTGATTTCATTGATTGGAAAATGTGGGAAAAAATTCTTATTTAATATTTCCCACATAATAAAATTATAAAAGACAGAAATATGAAATAAATGAATAGTATAAATTTATTTACAAAGAAAAAGACATAACATTTATCATTTTTTAGCAACAGCTGATAGCTGATCTCTTATCCTGCCTAAACCATTGAGCATGGTATCAAGTTTTTCTTTGCTGAGTTCAACATTAAGAGATTGAAATCTGTCTTCATCATTTTCAGGAACTCCAGGATTATGAATCTAAATAAAAGAAATAAACACATAATAAAAATTTATCACAGAATTTATCATTCTCTTTTTGCTGCATAAAATTCAATAACATAAAACCCCATATATGGCAGATATGCAAGAAGAAAGGAATTTTCCAACATAAATCATCAAATATTATAGGCAATTATTTAAATTTTAGAATTTCAGAGATGATTCAGATTTTGTAAAAAAACACTTTCAAATTTTGAAATCTCAAATACAAGTAATCTGCCACATAGCATGAATTATTATGAGGCTAGCTAATATTAACTTTCAGTTTTCAAGCATAGTTTATCTTCACTTAACCACGTATATTCTAATTTCACACAAACAAATTTCTAACATTTTGCTGTTGGTGATATCTCACATAAACTGAATGCAATTACATAATTTTTTTTACAATATATAATTTTTCTTTTTCTTGCTGTGATAAGTACAACAACAAATGAAAAATTATTAAAAGTAATACAAAATACTGCCTTTTAATCAAGGTGATTATCAAATATTTTATCTTAAAAAATGTGCACTATACCAGTAAATTTAGAGAAAAAAAGAAACCAAGATTAATATAAAAATTGCAATTAAAACTATGTGTTATGATGAAATTCACAAAGATAAAAAAAAAAACATCCAATTTTATATAAACACAGAATACCATCAATAATTTCTGATTATTTTTCATAAAGATTGAAGCTAAATTATTTAAAATGCTTTTTTCTGTAAAGATTCTCACAAAAACTCTACTTAAAGCACTTTAATTGCAAATCTAAAATGATTTTATTGCACTACAGTTAGTCGCATTAGGAAAACATTACACCATCACTTCATTAACATATGAATGCCTTGGAAGGAAAAAAAATTAAGAAGTCAACAAAGACCATAAGTAAACAAATCTAGAATACAAAAATCATGAAAATCATATTTGCTACACGAACAAAAATTTTTGCTCCTTTTCAGACATTTTACTATTTAATTCATTCAATTGGTCAATTTTCTCATTGACTAGCTGTCTTTGGTGACTAGTTGTTTGCTCCCAATCTATATATTTAAAATAATGGAAAAAATCACAGAATTCATCTAACAATCACAGCACCAATTTTGTCATTTTTATTATTATTATTATTATATGAAAATTAACGACATCAAAATATATCACCAATGATCTACAGCTCTCAGTCAATATTCACTCTCAAGCAAAATCTCACAAGCACTACTCTAGTGGAGAAAAACTTTGATCGAGCTTCCCAATGCAATCACTAAATAAAATATTTAATGAAACAATTTTTGACAATTTTTATTTAATGCGAAATAAAATTTTTCAAAACTGGTTCAAAAGGCTGTTGCTAAGTAACTCTGATAAGTCCCCCCCCCCCCTTTCTCTAAATATTAGAGAGTGAAGGAAGGCAGGCAATTATGGCGCTGTATCTAAGAGTGAAAAATTAAAAGTGATGGAAAAAAAGCATCTTAAGGCTTTTATACGAGAACCATTAAAAATATGATGTTTTTAACAATCATTAATGATATTACTCATCCCGTTAGCACACTGACATTGCTGCAGTACATATGCCTTTTTCACTATTTGATAGCTCCATTAATGAGAACTGAATTATTTGCTGTCTATTATAGTCTATATTTTGCTGAGGAACACCGAGCTAAGTGAAGAAGAAGAACACGATGAGAGCAATTGTATTAAAAAATAGATATCATATTCTGCAACACTTCTAATGAGAATGATACTTTTCCTTATAAATTTTGCGATATACTTTGACTTATTAATAAAACTTGCAACATTACAGTTTTGTAAATTAAGCCTAATATAAAAAAAAAAAAAAAAAAAAAAAAAAAAAAAAAAAAAAAAAAAAAAATATATTAAATTTTTAAAATTAAAATAAAACAAAATTGCTTGGCAACTTAACAGCATTATAAGGAGGATAATTTTTTTATTTTAAGACTGTATAAAAATCATTTTCATTTGATATTTGTAGAAGCTAAAAAAATTGTCTAAATTTTAATTAAATGTAATTCTATTTCATATTTTTTTTTAATAATTCTGTGCTGCATTTCTTATTCTAAAGAATATCTACATTTTTTTTATAGATTTAGTCCAAATGTCAAATATGCTGAATGTTACCAGATGGATATAGTTTCAATTAGGTTATTGAAAACAAATCTTGAAAACTTCATTTTCATTGATTTGAAATGATGTTATGAAATGCAAAAGAGGCCCATAATTTATTGAATTCATAATTTAGTTTTTGAAAAATCTTTAAATAAAGCCTTTATCTCCCAATTAATTTATGTGTTAACAAGTCTGAGTAACAGCATATTCATAAATATCTCAGTATATTCCCAGTTGTCCTATAGACTCTAAACTAAATAGAAACATTGTTTTGGATTCTGATTACAGAAACTAACTGAATATATTTGAATTATTAATTAATTAGAATATATTTGAAATGTTAAAAAATTACAACTTATTGATCAGAATTTATTCTATCTCCTAACTCAACTATCTCAAAGTATTTCTCTTTTACTCTTTTTCAATAAAAATATATATAATTTCATAGAATATTGCATATAACTACCATGATTATTTAATACCTCCCATTTGGAATAATTTACAATCATTCTATTCCTAATTTTATCTGGAAAAGTTGGAAAATGAGTCTTTGTAAAAACAGAAATTATTTCACTTTATGAAGCAAAAGAAAGAAACACTTAAGGTTTAGAAATACACTTTCAAATTAATCAAGATTGATAATTCAATTTAGAAGCAGATAATAGACTTTCCACTTGAAATAAAATGTACCATCCCTTCCTTATCTCATTTTCCTCTGGCATTTACAATTGGAAAAAATTCTACTTAAACTATAAAATCTGATAGAATAACTTTCAGACTTTATTTTAACTTTGAAATCGGAAATATCATTATTAAACAAAACACATTCTGATTTAGGCAAATTGGTGATCTTCAAATCTGTTACACTCAGTTGGTTTCATCAACTCTAACAACCTTTTATACTTACAAATAATGAATCTTCATTCTAGTGTCTTTAACATAACCGATCGAAAGATATACATCTCTAGAATAATATACAATGGATGATTGAATATAAGTTACTTCCTCTGTTTCCACGAACATCATTTCTTATTGAAAAGAATTAAGATTATGATCTTCATATTCCACTCTCAACATCACTTTTTTTTTTCTTTTCTTCTTTGATAACAATTTATTTTACTCTATTTCTTTTCTTTTTCTTTTTTGCATTTATGCACTTTAATAGCACCAAATTGTTATTAATAATAAACTTTTATTTGTGAAAAATATTAATGAATATAGAATGCATAGTGAATTTTTACAATGTTAACTGTTAATCTGAGATGAAATAATAAACATAGAAGGATAGTCATATCACATCGCTGACTCTCCGACCTCACCAAAGGCACACAAATAAAGAAAACTAAATGACTGGACCGCCACAACAGCAACACTGACGGGAACTGTGGTTGAATCCTAAAGGTCATCACCGGCCACAGTACAACCCTTCTCAAAGAAAGTATGTCCCGTCATTGATGGGAGGAGCCAGATCCCCTACCTTTCCATGTACCCACCAGAGTGGCAAGATCAACCACCATACTGGAAGCATGTCATCCTCATTTTGAGGGAGCCCCATCCCATGGATTAATATACAGAGATAAGATGCTATCACTTTCATGGATTTAATTTTACTTCCCATCATATTATAAATTATTCCAAAAGCATGTGAAATAAAAAAATTTATTACAATATAAAGGGGGGGACCTGTTACTCTAGTGTGCATTAAAGGCAAAAGCTTCCCCAAACACTTAGAGTTCATGATTGCAGACTGCGATCAATGTTTTTAATTATTATTATTTTCCAAATTACACTTCCTGACACACACATACTTGAATTTGTTATTAGTAGAGATTTGAAAAATAATAAAAAAATAGAAACTATTAAAATATTTTCAAAATAAAATTAAAATGCTTTAATTCTTAAATACTTCTACTTAATCCGGTATTCATTTATATATTTTTATCAGTTCAATTATTTTAACAAAACAGTTTAGTTTAATTATATTAATGATCTGTTTTGAAGCAATTTGAGGGTTATTTTGAGAAAAGATTTCATAATTTCATCCATGGATAGATGAAAAAGTGAGTACTTTAAATAATACATTCTCAGCAAACTTCCACAAATTGATAGTAATTGCAGTATAGAATGAAGTAAAATCAATTATTATACAAATTATAATTGATTATATACTATTCTATAAATCATCTTTATAACCATTCTTCATTAATAAATAATTATCTATAACAGTAGAAGTAAAATAAAAATGAATAAAGAGAATCTTTTCAGAAAAGTACAAAAGAGGCTTGAGAAAGTTTCTAATCATTTTATGTCATCAAAAAAATAATTTACATAATATTTCTCAGCATTTTAATAAAATATTTTCTAATTAACTTTATATTTTCTACTAATAATGAATTTATTTTAGATTACCAATTTATAAGTCTTATTCAAGTATAAATAAAAAAACTACCTTCAAATGTAGGATGCAAGTTGGTTCACTCATTCGGGCTATCTTACCAGATGCCATTTTTAAATCTACCCTCCAATCAAATTCTGTTAATTTTGGCACAGATACTAAAAAGTAAAATATATACATATTTAAGTTTGATTTTCAAACATCAGAAGAAAAAAAGTGAAAGCAAAACACACACACACACACACATATATATATATATATACCAGAATCTTTAGCAGCTAAGCTTTTCCATGTTCCAAATCTTTCAGCTATAATTTTTGAGAGAAGATCACGTAAATTCTTATGAAAATCATCTGGGAAGAGTGAAGAAATGCTATCATATGTAGAATGCCCATGGAATAATACAAATTTCTGAAAAATACCTAAAGCTTTGAAAAGCTAAAATAATAAATAAAAAAAAATTGTTAGCAAATAAGTACAAAAAAACATTAATAAAAAGGTTTAATTGTAAAAACAGGAATTAACAATTATTTCATTTTATTCATCTAAAAAATCCATCATAATTAATTAACAAATAGGAACTTAATTAAAAATCAATTGTATAAAATAAGATTTAAAACAGATAATTATAAACACCAAAAATAACAATAAATAAATGAAACACTTTTTTTAATGATAAAAATTATCAGAATATAATATGATACCCAATTTCACTGGACATAAAAATTTTGCCTTTGTAAATATCTTTCAAAAATACTGGATAGCAATAAAAACCATAATACTACTTTTTTTCAATACAAGAATAATCCTTTGTTATTGAAATCTTAACAAGAATATTACAAGGATTACAACATTGAAAGAAGAAAGTTAATTAATAAAAATTCTGAATAACATGGTCCAGGAAATTATAGTTAAATTTATCATCACCAAATTAATCATCATAAATAATTTGATTATCAACCATTTAACTTTAAAAAAATTTCATAATACATTTAATTAAAAAATTTAATTCAAATTAAAAATATATTATCTTTAAAATCATTTTAAGAAAAAAAAATTGTTCTATGGATATTATAAAATTTTACAAACAGACAACTAATTTCTACTAAATGTTTACAAAAAAGGCTATTAAAAACAAAAATTATGACTACTAAAGCAAAAAAAAAAAAAAAATCTTCCTAATTACATATAAATATTTTATACATTCAAACAGAACAGATTAAATTAAGCACAAATTCCATTTTTTTTAATGTTTAAAATCAGGTTAATCCAATTTTTTTATGATCACATGAGAAGAAATCCCCCCCCCCCCAAAATCTTGAAGAATAATGGAAATAAAATGCATAGCTGGATATGACAGCAAATTTTTTTCATGTTATTGTCATAACAGATGTTTCATTTTTACAGATAATTTACTCACAGCTGTTCATTCACACAATACAATCAATTTGATTTTTGAAACATTTCAGATGTTTCTTGTAACATAAGTCACATGAAAATGTTTCAGTTTTCATAAATCAAATGTATATGAAATCAGGTTTAAAATATTTATGTTTTACAATATTTTTAAATAAACCACAGTCAAAGAAATCCAGTGAGAAAAGTATATATTTCAATACTAAATAATAGATATAGTCTATGAATAAAGATGTCTTATAAGAAAGAAAAAAATATATATATTGTTTTTTTTAAATCAGTAACTATACTCAACTTATACTTGACAAAAATGATCTAAATACATCTTAATTATACAATGTGTAAGCTTAAATAATAATTTTAAAAATGGAAAGTATTATTGATGATGATTTTCAATTTACCTTGAGTGCTTCAGCAGTTTCAATACCCATTGCATCAGCAACAGGTACTACTATTTGATTTGGTACTTCTTTTTCTCTATATTTAAACACATCTTGGCAAATATCAACAACCTGCTGTTTTGAAGATGCCTGAAAGTAATATTAGAAGGATTAAAAAAAATAAGATATTAAAGAATTTATGCTGAGAGATTTCATAACTTTAAAAAATTTGCCATTAAGAAAATATGAAACATTAAATTAAAATGCATTACAGTTCGAAGTAGATGCTACATTATATGGTAATAATTATATTCTCGTTTGAAAGATGCTTTGATTTTATGTTATGTTATCAATAAGTTGTAATTTTATAAATATGTTATGAGTATCTGTAGAAAATTTCGGTTCTCATTCATTAGATTGTTATTAAATTTCCAAAAAATATTAATAAACCTTAAGTTTAAAATTTAATGTTGGATATATAAACAGTTGATCCAAAATTTTTGCTTGACTATTTTCTGTGAAATTTTAACATATAAAATCAATAAAATTCGAATATACATATAACTTATTTATGAAATCAAATGCTTAAATTTTAATATCCCGTTTCAAATATTAATATAAGTAACTATTTGTTAGTTATCGAAAGAATCTAAAGATGATCAATCAAAATAAAATCAGAATTACTTTAAGCAATAAAAGCAAAATTTCGAAGTTCATCTGAGGTACGGACATAATGAAGAAATTATAGAACAATATAAAATTTATCGGCAATTTTTTCTTGCAATACACACCTACCAAAACAATAAACAAAACGAAAAAGAAACTAAAATTGAACACATGATGCAGCCAGATGCCTTTTTCCATTTTTTTTAATTATGATTTTTAGAATTTTCTTATTAATTCACTGTCTTAAAAAAAAATCTATTTTCTGATAAACATATTTTTCTTCTTTCCAAATCTTTTTCATATTTTACGCATTCTACATATTTATCGAATTAAATTTCTTAAAATTATTATGTCCTTTGAAGCCTCTCAAGGTTCTGTTGGGAAGCTGGCAACAAGCTTATCAGCGGAGATATTAAAAAGACCGTCTGCTATAACTTATGATTATCAGTCCACTGATCAAATATCATAAATGCGGTCAAAGTCTATCCAGTCCAAGATTTTGATTTAAAATCTTAATTTTAAGTACAAAAGATATAAATTTCCAATTAAATGTCTGACATTAACGCTGATTTATGTTTGTCTTGGCCCAAAGTAAATTTTACAATTTCTTTCACTAAATAATTCATATTTATTCAGTTGCGTAATCTGATTAGATTTTAATTTAGGAAGATAATGTTAAACAAATAATCATTGAATTTTATCATTTTAATATAATTCTTTTGGAGTTATTACTTACATTCATTTTATTGGCAAACAAAGTTACTTTTCATGTTTCCATATACTTACTATTATTAAAAAGAAGAGGGAAAAAAACTCCAAATTATCATGAAAATCTTTAATGAATATAGTGTTATATTTATTTGTATTCATCATATTCTATCTTTGAATCTCAATCATAAAATCCTATTTAAAAATAAAAAAAATTTGTACAGTTTTTTTAAATTATAAGTTCCAAAATTGTGTGTGTATGTGTTTTATGCTTTTTGGTTAAATAATTAACACTGATGTATGATACCACTCTTTTGTTTTCTGTGAAATGTTTCAAATTCACTCTTTAAAAGTAATTTTGATTTTTTATACAAATTTATTGCCTTATAAAAAGAAATTGTTTTAAATTTTTGCATTAAATCTCATTATGTGAATTCAAACTAAGGTTTGCTATAATTTTATGATTAGAATTTTATGAAACTAGTTTATTTAAATCATTTGAAAATATATTTTTCTTCAGGGGGGGGGATATGTATATATTATATGAATTTGGAAATCTTCTGTAATACTCTAAAAAGTTTCAAATTCATCTATAATAGCACTTTTGAAATTAAAAAAGAAATTTAATTGGATTATGTACATTTTATACTGATAGTAATTTATTAATTTTGATTTTCTCCATCTTAATGAAAAAAATTAAACATATTCATAAATTGTTTGCAAGTATTTGATGCATATGATGATGCATAATATTGTAAATCATGTATCATTGGAATTAAATCAAGTAATGAAGAAAAGGGACTCGTATAAAACGATCATAAAGAACAAAAATTATGTTAATTTTTTTATGTGTATAATTTTTAACTGTTATTACAATACTCTAATATTTCTGCATATCATAAATCAAGATTTTTTATTTTGCCTGCAAGTGTGAAATCAAGATTGAATTATTATTTCTATCAATTAAGCTTTATTGCTGCATTGCTTCTAATTATCAAGGTCCTTTATTTGGTCGCATATATTTTGATTTTCTTTCTATTTTCAGTTAATTCAAGCACCTGAATATCATTATTGTATTTTTTTTAATTTTATTTTTTTACATTCATGTCTAGAATAATAGGAAATGTTAATCTAATTTTTACAGAAATCTGCATTTTTATGATGTAAAAATACACTGTTTAATTACCATATTAAAATGTTCTGTTATTAAGAAATTATTAGTTCTTTTTATTTAAAAAGTATTTACCTATTTCATTCGATATTTCATAAAAATCATTATAAATTAGTTTTTTAACTTTATTTACTTTTATACTTTTACCTATTTTAAATATTTTACTTTTTAAATTTTTGACGTTATACTCACCATTCAATATATGAATAATGTTTCAAAGTAGAAAGGAAGTTAGAAATTTTTTATCATAATAATAAATTACCACCTTAATATTTTATAAATGGTAATAATATGAAAATATAATTTGAAAATAAGCATTTGAAGAAAAAAAAAATGCAAAATGTAGTCACATTAATAAAACCTACTTTTGACATCAGCATGTTGTATCCAGTACCTGAAATAACATGCAATCAGTACATTTTATGGGTGCTGAAAATATGTTTAGACATTTAAGGAGCAATATTAGTCTTTTCCATGAAAAAGAATGATTTTCAAAAAATTCAATGATTATTGACTTTCAGATCTAGGGTGATGGTAGTTTGCAAATTATTTGAGATTTGAACTTGTTGTAATATATGGAAATTGTAAAATAGCACCTTTATAAGCAAGCAATACTGAAACTGTAGTATACTATGTGAACAATAGTTACAATAGCGTGTTCAGTTTATATGACATATTATATGATTGTATTAAAAACTATCTCAGAAAGGTTTTGTTAAATTCTTCCTATTTTATTTCCTATTATCATGTGATTCATAAAATCTTTATTGTATGTGTAGGATTTTTTAAGAAAAATTGACTATAATTTCAAACATAAAAGACATCTAGATAAAATAATATTTAAAAATAATAAATTCATCATCTTGCATTCCATTATTTAAACAAATACATACATATATTAATCTCCAAAGGTGTTCTTGCTTACAATGAAGTTTGAAAATAACTATATTTTTCCCCAAATATATAAATTTGATCAATATCTTATTTTGAAAATTGATAACTGTTTGTAGCATCTGTATACAACAAAATATATCTTGTATTTTTATCCCCCCCCCAGGAACATCCAAGACACATAATTCCAGAATTATGTAGGCAATTTTATACTCTTGGCTGGGTAACAGGTACTGGAGGAGGCATCAGCATTAAGCATGGGTAATTTTTTTATAGTATTTTAAAATTCTTTCTTTATTTTCTGTAATTAGTGAATTCTGGATTTGCATTACTGCATCATATATTTAATACACATGATTAAAATATAAAAGTTTTAATAAAATAGATTCTTAACTATCCAGTTATGATACAGGTGCATTTTTTTAAACCAGTTTTGTATTTTTATTTTACATTAAAATGAAAAGGAGAAATCATAGAATACTAATGGATTTTTTTAGTGCATTAGGGAATTAAAATAATTTAACTTTAAATGATTTTATTTATTTCACAAATAAATATATGTAATCTGCCTTTTCTTTCCATAAAACTGAATATCAATTTTTTATAATATTAATGTTGCATTATAATATTGTTGCATATTAATAGAAGTGAGAGTAAATAGATTCTTAAATTTTCATTAAAAAATTTAAATTCCTTAGGTTAAATTGAAAATTTTTATTTTATGTAATAAAAAGATGTATTTACTTAAAATTGAGTATTTTTTTCTCAAGAAATTAATAACAGATGTTATAAGATTACTTTGCTTCATTAATATATATTGAAATGTTAAGAAAAATATCAATAGCATTTCAAAAGTTATACAGTTTTTTTGTTTCTAAATGAGAAGAGTTTTTATCTTATTGTGCCTCATTTTGAAACTAAATATTTGAATAGACCTGAATGTTCTATTTCAATTACATTTATATGTATTTCAGAGATGAAATATTTGTCGCTCCTTCTGGAGTTCAGAAGGAGCGAATTCAACCTGAAGATTTATTTGTGATTGATTCGCTAGGAAACATAATTTCTTCCCCAGTAGTAGAGAAGCGGTTAAAAATAAGTGAATGTACTCCTTTGTTCATGAATGCTTATGTGAAAAGAAGTAAGTGAAAAACCTATTTTGTATTAATATCTGTATATTAATAGCCTTCAATCAGTATATAAAATATTATATTCATATAAATTTCTTTACATCAACTTTTGTTAGTTTTTCTTTTTAAATTAATTGTTTTGTTTTTCATTGTCACATGCAGATTTCCAATGATTTGGAATTTGATTACCAATTCATTGTTACCTGATATTTCTAATTTTGGAGAGAAAAAGTAAATGATTTTAAGATATTGAAACAAATGATACTTTCAAATATCAAAAAATAAAATTTATTGTTATTTAAAATTAATCAGATTTTTTTTAATGACATAAACATTTTTATGCTAATATTTACTGCACATATAAAAATTATGAGCGAATTGAGAACAATCATTTAAGTATTATGTAACATGAATTTTAAAGCATTTAGCATTTCATTTGGTATTTTTTTTAATAAGTAAAAATGTTCATATTCTGAATCATTTTTTTGTTAAAATTTACACAATGTTGATTATATATTGTTTCCATATGAATCATAATGCAAAATATCATCTTTGTACATTGTTGACTTCAATAAAAGTCTTATAGAATTAAATTATTGCAACAGCAATTTCATAATATATCATATTATTTCAAGGAGCAAAAAACAATTGGTGAAAGAAATGCCGATTGATAGAATAACTGAAATCTTAATCCTATTTATTGTCAAATATTTTTATTTATCTTAATAGCTTATGCCAATAATTTTTATATTTGAAAGAATATATATATATATATATATATGAGACAGAGAAAGACTAAAATTATATTCATATAAATTATTAACAATTCATTGATAAGTTATTGAAATAAAGTAACAACAGGCAAAGAAAATTGTTACTTACAATATATCATTTCATTTCTATCTCATGGTGAATATCTGATTATATATATCCTGAAATTAAGAAAAATATTATGATTGCCAGATTATTTTTTAAAGTTTAAGATCTGATTGTGAGAAACTGAAAATATTCTATCAAAACAGAAAACAAAGAAAATTTTGATTGAAAAAAAGTGTTTTTAATTAATATGTAATACATAAAAAAACTTCCCTTTGCTCATTATCTACAAAAGCTGGTGTAAAATGAAACTGTCATATGATTTCATAGTATGTTCCTCTTTATAAATATATAAAGAGGATTGACATTAGAGGCCATTTTTTTATTTATATTTGTATAACCTTCAAGTTTTCCAATAACAACTGTAATATTTTGCTCTTTATATGATTCTGCATAATGGAAATCCTAATTTATAAAATTTTACATAAATCAGTTCAAAATAGTTGGTGATATATATAAAATAAAAATGATTTGGGAGCTTTTTCAATGAATGCAAAAGTAGTAAATAAATTACTCTATTAATATTTTTTTTTGAAGTTTCCATATATATTTTAATGTGTTTTTTTTTTTGTTATTAGCAATAAAGCAAAACTAAATAAAAATTAGAAATCTATAGTTTTCATGTTTTTATGTAAAGATATTTTGTGGAAGTTTAGTGCTACTGCATTGTCTATACACAAAGAATAGTTTTTGTATTTGTTCAAAGTTTTATTTATTCCTACATTTATCACTTAATGAATTCTTAACTTGTACAGAATTTTGCTTCTGTGATTTCAACAGTTAAAATCATACAAATCATTTTTACAAATGTAATCAAACCATTTATCTCAAGCTAAACTTCTCTCAAAATGTAAGCAGATTAGTACCTGTTAAACTAATCTCATTTTATTCCATCACCTTTACACTTATTTAAAAAAAGAAAAAGATAAATTATCTAACGCAACATTGAAAGACTTTCCATTTTAGTTTAGAAGTTTCTTATGTCTATAAAAGAAACTTTTTGTAAAGTTGAGATGCTTCCCAAAGACAGCAAAAATCATCCTGTTTTGAAAGCTTTTGATTACTGCCACATATCTAAAAATTTATTTGATAGAAATTGATAACATTTCAGTAATGATGTCTTGTTTCTCATCTACAAACTTTTTGTGGTTTTATTTTTGAAAATGTAATCTGTGAATTTCAAAATTAATTAAAAATATAATTTCATGTTTTAAAAAATGTATAACTTGTCTTGTTTATTGAATATTTTAATGGAAAATAAGAATCATTGTCTAATACTCATTATATCTTGAAATATATTGGTGGGAAAAGAGAATTTAAACATTAGGAATTAAAAATTACAATTGCTTATAACTAATCAATTTTTAATTCAAAACTGCAAAATGCTATACATTATTCAATATAGAGATGCTAGAGATATATTATTCAATACCCTTTACATGAAAAAATATTTCACACTTTTATAAAGAACATGCTTTTAAAGTGACAAGTGTTTATAGTTTAATTACGTGTTAAGTTTCAGTATTTTTTTGACAAACTATGTATAACCATTTATTCATCCCAGTTTCCATCTCTTTTCTTTTTTCTCTATACATTATATGCATTAAGAAAGAAAAAGAGATAAAAATCAAAAATATGTATTAAAGCCCACTTATTTTATTAGACAAAATTTTCTCTCATTTCTAGTTTAAGCTCTTGTATATTTTATATCTTTGTAGTTAAAACTTAAAATATTTAACTAACAAGAAAAGGTTGTTGAAAGATGTGGGTTATTTAATTACCGTGATATAACTGCTATAATTTTGTTATTTTATATCCGTAAAATATGTACATATCACTGATGAACACTACTAAGGTGCAGTATAGCCAAATATGGCTCTTGCGCCAATAAACCATACACAACAACAACACTACTAATTTGAAACTAAAAAGATGATATGTGCTTGTATCTTTGTGTCCGAGATAAAATATATTGAAAATAAGTTAAAATGCCTCCAACCCATCTCTCGCATATCCACACAAAATTATGTAGATGACTGTAATAAACTTTCTGTTTGCAATTTTAAAAAAATCAGACATTGTATGAAAATTCATGATAGAAAATGGCTCATTATGCTAAATTTATTTACAGCTCTACACTCCAGTTTAGATACATTTCCTATATTACAAGATTTCTTATAACATATCATATAACTTTTCAACTTTATATTCAATCAAGAAACTTCGACCAGTCTTGCGTCATTCGGAGTGTAACAGTATATTGTTTCCAAGATAGAAACTCAACTAATTAAAAGCAGGTTAACAGTATTGCTTGTCAATCTATTATATTTTTTTTTAGCAGTACAGTATAAAATAGTTTTACATTTAAAGTTCATTATGTCTAAAACACGAAATAGCTCAGTTGAAATATAATCATAAAAAAAAATCAAATATGATTGATAATCTGAAGCAAGATTCCGTAAATTAATTAATTTTTGTTGACCTAATTACATTAACTATTACTTAATTCTATGTTGAAGATTTTTGTGTTATAAAGCAAAAAGGATAAAATTATCTAGTACTAGATGTTAATAATTGATATATACATAGAAATATAAAAATAAACTATATTACAAATAATGCAGATATTTGATTTGTAGCATAACTTCTTTGGTGAATTATAATGTTCTTATCAATGTTTTTTTCCTCAGATTCTCAGTACTGAGTTACCTAGAAATATTGTATTTCAAGATTAGCTCTCAAACCATTTCAATTTTATTTAAATAAAGGGAATGAAACATTTTGAATAACTAAAAATGTATGATAAATAATATTCAATCTATGCATGGAAGTATCTTGTTATTTTTATATTTTATAAGTATCCCTTATTCAATTTTTCCAGATGCTGGTGCTGTTCTACATGCTCACTCTAAAGCAGCAGTTTTGGCAACTTTAATGTACCCAGAATCTGAATTTGTTGTTACTCATTTGGAAATGATAAAGGTAAAAGAAGCCTTTTTGTTGTTGCTTTCTTATTAAATCAATATATACATACATCATTTCTTTTTCTTATCAAATGTTAATTTCTTTTTCAGGGTATTATAAAAGGGAAAACTGGAGTGCCATACAGATATGATGACAAATTAGTTGTCCCAATTATAGAAAATACTCCTTTTGAAAAAGATTTAAAAGTATAGCATTCATTAATGAATAATTATATTTTTATTCTCATAATTCATTAAAATACAGTGTGGTTATGATTCAAGTACCACTTTAAAATGGTCATAAAAGTAAAACTAATGTTATCAAGCTTGGTAATAGTTGAAAGGAGGGCATAGAAATTTCTTTTCTGCCAAAAAAAAAAAAAAAAAATCCCATGATTTCCTTTAAACTATTACCAAGTTTGATAACATTTGGTCCAGTAGTTTTACTTTTATGACCATTTCAAAGTAGAGCTTTAATTATAACCACCTTGTATATTTAAGAATCTATTTGAAACATTCTTGAACAATTTTATTTTTAAATCTAACATGTTTCTTTTCTTTTGATATTTTTTTTTTCAAATGAATTGTGCTCTTTTGTAATAATCTCAATTATTCTGTGTATCTAATTATAATTTTTAAAGCAATTCTTTATGTTTTAAATAATATGAAATCACTTTTAAGTTAGTTAACTGATTTTGGTTTTATTATTATTAATAATAAAATCATAATAATAATAATAATCTGAAGATTATTATTAATAATAATAATCTTCAGATTTTATGGCAGAAATCATGTAAATATACTTATTGTAACATTTTGCTACGTAAAACTTATGCATAATAGTAAAATTGTAAAGTTTTACACTTTGTTATTCTTAATTACATCTTTATGAAATTCTAAAATTTTTCAAAATCAAATCAATCAGTCAACTTAGTTTATAATTTTTCTACTGTTTTAAAGCAAAAAAAAAAAAAAAAAAAAATCAGTCCATTACAGATAAATATACAGTAAATAAAGCTTTTTTTTTTCTATGTGTGTGTGCCTAAAAATAAAAGTAACTGATATTAAGTCATCACAGTAGTGTAACCAAGAACCGATTTAACATCTTTGTAATCAGTTTGGGGAAATGCCCTCATTTTTATTTTTTATGAAATGGTTATGAATAGTTTTACTTTAATAAATGTACAGCATGCACAAATGTTAATCAATTTCAGTATTTATTTAAATAAATTGGTTAAAACAGATAAACTTTTTCTTTCGTTGTATTAGTTTCTAAAATCCTAAAGATGTATTTTGATTCCAAAATGTTATTTATACATAGCTATGAACTGCAAAATGCTTATTTTTAGATAGGGTCCCCCATCGTAGAACATTACAGAAAAAAAAGAATTAAATGTTGCACTGATCCAATTATTCATTTTAATTATTTGTTGTAAAGCATGTACAGTTATGCATAGCAAACTATATATATTTTTAGGATAGTTTAAAATAATCAACCTTAATTTTTTAAATTTATTGATAATGAAAACAATAATAGGAAATTCAAAAATTTTAAGTACTTATCTAATGATATATATGGCACATTTCAATTTTTAAAAATAAAAAAGATCTACAATTATAGTTTATGTAATGCAGATTTTGATAATTAGCAAATATTGTTTTCTTTGATGATTTAACATCAAAATATGCTTTTATTACTTATCAAAGTGCACAACTTTTTAATAATTTAATATTTTTTCCCCCATTGAACACATAAATATCATAACAGTATATGTGTTCAATATAAACTATAAATGTGGTTCTTTTTATGTTTTTTAAAATTGAAGCGATTAATTTTAAACTGTAAACCCATTTTTACACTTTTCTAGGAACCACAGGAATAATAGTGCAAATCATGCAAAACTACATAGATAAAAATGCCAGGGGAGGCAGATATTTTGTAAATGCACATAATGAATATTCATTCTTATCCCAAAATAAATATCTAGTTACATTAATAACTGATAATGTTCTTTGTAAAATTATCTTATCCATTGGCAAGAAAAAGACAATTTATAATATTATTTATTCTATTCTTATCTTTCATATTATGAATATGGAATTATCTAAGATACAATATGTATTCTTTTCATGTATAAAACATTTAAATTTTAATAACTAATATTAAATTGACATTTCTCATGAACAATACAATCATCCCCTCCCAGCTATAATATGTAGAAAAATCCAAAATAAATAGCTATTTGCATCTCACTTTTTACGCCATTTGTTTTTCAAATTTATTTATTCATCATTTTTATTAGTCATAATGCCATTTTTCTTTAATTGTTTGGTGTCATGTAAATGCACTATATAAGAAATCTTAAGAAAATTAACAAAAAAGCATTATAAATCATGGGAATGCAAATATAGACGTATTTGAATATAATTTACCGAAAATGGAATATTTTGCAGGACAGAATGGCTGCTGCTATTGACAAATATCCAGAAACATCTGCAGTTCTTGTTCGTAGACATGGTGTTTATGTGTGGGGAGATACATGGCAAAAGGCAAAAACTATGTAATACTTGCCTTATATGTTTATCATGTATGTTTGAATAATTTTATAAATTTTGTACAAATATATACATTATTAATCTATGCATATCTTATGTTTTGCAGGGCAGAATGTTATGACTACTTGTTTGATGTTGCTGTTCAAATGAAATCACTTGGTTTAGATCCTTCAAAGAAACCTGATGAAAAATAAACACTGCAGCTTATGATATCTGATGCATTTATTTTGAAAAGCTGATAAAGAATGTGTTCATGACCTTTGTTATAATACAAAAAGAAAAAATTCAATGATATATTAAATTTAAATCATTTACTTTCAGAAATTTTAATAAACATGTTTGCATTTATATCTTGATTATTCATAATTTAAAGCTGCTGATATAAACTTCAAGGGTCTCAAGCAACTGTTATGACAACAGGCTATTTTAAAAAACTTCAAAACATTTTATCAAATTATAAAACATTAGTTACATAATTTTTAAAATTGTTTAGAGTAAGTAGTTCGATTCTATCTTGAAATATGAACACTTTTTAAGCAACTTTTAAAGAAAAAAAAATTAAGAACCAACATTAACATATTAACTTTGGTTATAAGAACTAAATGTTGTAATGAATTTTTACACAAATATGAAATTGTGTATATTTTTAACTAAAATTGTAGAGCAAATATTGTAAAATATTTATTTATTTGCAAATTTCTTATGAAAAATTTTACTAAAGTATTTTCACTGCACAACTAAAACTACTTTATTATATGATAGTTAATATTATTAAGAAAAAAGATTGCACCACCACTTTATTAACATAATATTAATTCCTTGAAGGAGGGGGGAGCATTAAGAATTTTTAACTATAAACATTTTTGTTCTTTAAAAAAAAATCAAATGTATATTATTTAAAAAAACATTTACTCGTTTTATTCACATTCATATTGTGATTTCTCCCAATATATTATTCAATAAAACTATCAAATCAAAATGTATTTTTAGTTGCTTTTTATGATAAAAAGTTTTATATTATAACATGAAACTTTAAAAATATTATTGGTTACACATCTTGTAATTTTTTAACTACAGACTGTGCAAATTAATTGAGACAAACTTCATTTTTTATAAAATGCCTTTCTCGCGGAATTTTTTGTCTCAAACCAATTTCAACTGTAGTCTAAACTAGTTTGCCCAAGTGATCATCATATGTAGAGAATTTTACCATCCATTGTGTTTCAGTTGCAGTAAGTGGTCAATTCGGCGAGTTGTCTTTTTCTAACAAAGTGTAAAAATATAGATATCACTCCCAGGAAAAGGACTGGAATTGTTACCCTTAGTAAGCGTATGTCTATAACTATGAAATATTGTTTTAGCAGAGTTGGAAAATCCAGTGTTTCTATTATTATTAACCCTTTCAGGACAGGTGGCCTTTATCCTAGACACATGCACGGGAAATTTAAAATGCACATATGCATCACAGTTACATGAGTTCGATTTTGAAAAATGCATGCGTGGTACACCCGACTGTGGGAGACGTTCATTGGTGATGCCTATATGATATGCCCATTGAGAAAGGGTTAATTAGTAAATTAAGTTTGGGACAGTTTCTCCAAAATGAAAGAGTAAATGCAAATGCAAGACAACACCTAAGACAGACAAATTTCTTGTACGAAATAATAAAATGCATTCTTGCAAAACAAGTACAGATCTTCAGAGAGAATTATTAGCTACTGACGTGAATGTTGATTCATCAACAGTATGACGAAGGCTCATTGAAGCAGAGAGATAGGAAAGAAAGCAAGTCAAAAGACAGTTGTCAACACCTGCAATGAGCCAGGAAATATCAATCCTGGACCGCACAAAACTGGAATAAGGTTGTATTCAGCAATGAAACACATTTTTTGCATGCAAGAGATTTGATTAATATTTGTCAGATGCTGGAAGACCCATCAGAGAACAACATCTTAATTAAACAGTTAAAAACCTTCAGAAGTAGATGATTTGGAGTTATTTTACATCTGTAGGATATGGCAACTTAGTACCAGTTGAAAAGATGACGAACTCTAAGAAATACATTTCAATACTAAAAGAAAAAATTATGCCTCAGATGCAATTGTTTTGGTGGTGTTGGTGTCTTTCAACAAGATCTTGTTTCATGCCATAATTCCAAGCTGATAAAAAAAAAATTTCAAGAAAGGAAATTAACAGCTTTGGATTGGCCCAAAATTCTTCAGATGCAAATCTCATTGAAAATTTGTGGAGTATTGTGAAAAGACATGCGAGTAAAATGGATTGCTCAACTAAGAGAAATAGGATTGAGAATGTCATAAAAGTTTGGCTTCGATATCAAAATTTTATGTTATAAATTAGTGGAATCCATGCCAAAACGTCACGTCAAACAGGATGTCATTAAAGCTATTAGATTGCTATATCAAGCAATGTAAGTGAACCTACACTAATTACACAACATATGTGAAAATATTTGCAGTAATTTGAATAAGTAACCTGAAGACAGATATAAAATTCTCCAAAAATAATAGTTGCAATAAATAATTACTTCATTCTTGTTAGATGATTTAGCAGCAATTTTGAGTTGACTTAATTAAGGCATTTTATACTCTCTTTAAAAAGTAGGCGAAGACTACAGTGAAGTTTACAAATTCAATTGCAAGAATAATTAATTTTTTTTAACATCAAATAAGTTGAAGTTGAACTAAATAAAAATAAATATTTCAAATATATAAATTCTTTCTTTAGCAAGATATATGTTAAGAAACAAAAGGTTAAATAGAAATTATGTAATTAAAAATTGTAAGGTAATAATGATTTATATATATTATTAATTTATATATTATATATATTTTTAATAATTTATGTATTATTATTAAAAATCATTTTCATCAAAGCTTAAAAATTCAAATTTGGCAGAAAAAATCATATCTAAATTATAAAAAATGTTTAAAAGCAATTGTCAAACTTTATGACAAAAATGCATAGAAATTTACAAATTTTTTACAATTATTTTGAAATAAAACAATACACACAGATACAAAATCTACTGGCCATTTATATTTCATCCAGAATAAATAAAATATAATCATTTTATAAAGAATTTCACTTATTTAAATTATCAGCTGGTCATTTACAATACATAAAATTATTAATTTTTTCAGAAATTTCATTATTTTGTAAATAATTTTAGACCCCTTTACTTGTTAATAAATTTATGTATGATCCTGATAACAAATCTTCTTTTTGTACTCCTAATTTTGTCATTAAATCCTGGGCAATTTTTTCACCATATTCTAATGATTCTCCTTCTTCTAGCATAACCTGAAAATAATGGACACATAAATTTTTTAAAAAGTATAAGCATACAGTTGAAGTCCTTCATCACATATGTATTTTATTCTATGCAAAATAATTGAATTCATCAAGTATATTTTAACAATCATGATTTAGCTCTAAATTATAATATTAAAATATATTAAAGTGTCATATATAATGCAGGATATAAAATAACTTTTTCTATTTAGAATAATTTGCAATTAAAACTACCAAATGTCAGATGCAGAACTGTGGAAAGTATAAGATAAATTCTACCTTAAGAAAGAAAAGAAAAAAAAAGTATTAGATATAGTCCATGCAATAAAGGGAAGGACATTAAATTGAAAATATTGCATATGAACCATATGATACTAGAATCAATTAATAACAATATTTTCTAAGATTTTATATAAAAAAATCATTCAATTCTGTACATATTGCATTACTTGACATTAATGAAATTATAATCTATTTTTTTTATACATATGTTGTGATTTACTTATTTTCCAACACCATCCCTTTCACATCAATGTTATTATCATGTCAATAGCCTATTACTTAAATTTTTTGCAGATTTTCCCTAACTCTTACATTTTGCATGAAATAAAGATTATATAAATTTTGGATTCGTTTTATTCATTAATTTTAGTTGCAGATACTGCCAAAGATGGAAAGTTATCTTACAGCAATCCTGAATACATCAAATCTGTTAATTTAATCAAAAGTATTTCTAATATATTAAAATAGAATTCTCCTCTGTCTTAACAAAAAACTCATAAAGTAGATTAAATTTCATTAAAAAAAGTTATAAAAATAAAAAATATTAAATATAGATATTTTAAACAATGTTCAATTAAACAAGTTGACAATTTACCTATTAGAGAGAAGTACTACATTTTAGTTCTTTCCTAATTATATTCCTCAAAAATAGACCTTAACATTTTTATGTTGCTTCTCGTATTGTGATTTACTGCTTCTTCCCCTTTCAGACAATAAATGCAGATTCTTTCAATTCTCAAAAATTTCAATTTTTTTTAAAAATTTAATTTAAAATTTAGTAATTTTTACTCTTTACGGTTAATTTTTAAAAAGTTCCTTTAGATAAAATATAAATGTTATTTTATTTAATGGAATATAATAGAATATAATTGTTCAAGCAGCTGTCAACTAGTTATTAATATTAATTGTGAATTTATTTAATTCTTCAAACCTTATATTAATTTTAAAATAATATTTTAAAAACATCTCTATAAAAGGACTGCTAGAATACTGAAGATTTTACATAAATAGTTGAATAACCAGCTAAAAATATAATTTAATAATACTTAGTTGCTTTCAGTAATTAGCAATGTCAAAACTTTTAATTTAAAGTTTAGAAAAGTAAATAAAACAACTATATTTTCCATTTAAATACATTATTCTAGTTAATTAAAAATGAAAAGCAAATTTACTCTTCTATTATATAATATAAGAAAGTATATTATTTAATAAAGTGATACCATTTTTTCTGTTTTAATACCCCACACTTGCAAATTCATAACTCATAAAATGTTTCGAATGAAATTTTTGATTTAAAATATTTATACACATAAAAATGTTTAGAAATTTTCATATCAAATAGAAGAAACTGCCTTCAGAATTATCCATAAATTATTCTACTCTTCAGATTTATATGCATTATGCACATGAATTCTTATTCTATTAATAATGATACATTAAAAATTAATTACATTTTATATGTATTGTACTTTTGTTCAAATGAAAATTCTATTCGTATCCAAGTAAACCTTTTTTGAAAAATACAAATAAGTAAAAAAAAAAGAAAAGAAATTACTTCTAATTCCATAAAATGGCCCAAATTTTTCACATCATCGACATGAATCCTAGTCTGGCCAGACATGAATAAGTGCCTTTGTTTACTTACGATTCCAACCAATCCAAGAGATGATTCCAAAACTTTCTGAAATTGATATAATATTTAGTAAATAATATTACTAATAATAATGCAATATAGTAATGAATTATATAATACTGAATTTAATTAATTTCATAAAAATAATATAATTAAGAAAATAATTTTAGTACTGCAAATTTTAAACACATGAGCATTTATACATATCTCCTAATGCTCTTAATACTTATTAGTTAGAATTACAATTCTCAAAAGATATTAGCAAAAGTTGCCCATTATTTTGTACAATAATATAAAAGAACCAGTATGTGCTATGAAATTAAATATTAGTTGAAATCAGTATTAACTTAAAAGCTTATTAAACTAAGAGTCTGCCATGCAATTTAAAATAAGATTTAATTCATTTATAACTTTTTGTGTAAATTATACTAAAATCCAAATCATATTCTTTGAAAGAACAAAAAAATTTTAAGTAAATAGTATTTTTTAAATCAATTTTCATGTTAGGTTATTTGTTTATTTTTATATTACTTTGTCTTTTTTATATGAATATGTTGGTATATGTTTAAAAAAGTGTAAGGCAATATATATATATATATATATTGTAAATAAAATAAGAAAAAAATATGTAGCCTGTTTAGCAAAATATATTTTATATGAATTATATGAAAGTCAGTTATATAATAGACTTATTATAGATTCTTTTGAAGTCAACAAATAAGCCAAAAATAACTATTATTATTCAAAGAAATAAAAATGATAAAATTAGAACATATTTTAAGCTTACTTTAAGACCTTCAGCTTCTTCAAAATTTTGAAACACTTGTTTGTAGTAATTTGAAAGTTTTGGTCCTTCTGTATCTGGTCTGTCATAAAAAATCAATTCAGACTTCTCATTCTGCAATAAATAATAAATTCAAAAACTTGTGTCATGACTATAATGGATTTTTTTAAATGTCATTTGAAGGACTATTTTTTTATTTTAAAATGTATGCATTTAAAAATATCACTTACAAAAAACATGCAAAATTTGATTTTCATTTCGAAGAACCAAACATATATCAGTTCTATTAACAGGATCTAGACAAAACTTGCCAAATGTTTATGAGTTTACTAATAGGGAAGCATCAAGTTTGAAATCTGACAACCACAGAGGCCCCATTATGAGAATAGTATCTTTATTACAAATGGGAGATGATGTATGCATAGGTGCAACTCAGTCGATGAATACACAACAAATAAGTAACAACAAATATTATAACAAACAACAAATATTATAAATAACAACAAATATTACATAAGGAATTGAATCTAACAAATGACTTATATTCAGCTAAAAATATTTAATATAAAAATAAAAAGTAATATTGTAGGAATTTATTAAAAAATATATATGCTATTATTCACATTAAAAAATTAAATTCAAGAATCAAATGCAAATATTTATAATAAATAAAAGATTATTATTTTCTTGATATTAGAAGATAATAAATCTAATTTTAATATCAAATAATAAATATTTAATACAGATATTAGTGTTTATATAAAACCTTAGAGAAATCAAAAACTTGATAAAAGTTAATGGCTATAGTAAAACTTTGAATTCTTATTAAATGATTATATGCACACTTACAATTAATAATCTATGAAAAAAATAAAATCATAGGGATCCTAATTACATAAATTTGAAATGTCAGACTGTGTGGCATGAGGCAGTAAGCAGACTGAAAATTAAATTTAACAGCTAATATATAGTTAAATAATAAAAAAAAATTCTTCAAAAATCTAAGTTAAATTTCGTATGTTAGACACATACAAATACAAATTTTATACAGCAGAATAGTTAGTCTCCAAAACTTTTCCCTGTTACATAATTTAATTATGAAAGAGAGGGAGAGAAATGTTAAGAGAGTCCTACATGAATTTGACGTAATTTAAGACGTCCGTTTGGTACTTTGAAATAAGTATCTATTTGATGCAAAAGAACTTTTGGTTTATCTGAGATAGCAGCGGTTCTTTTAAGAAATCCTTGCAGATCTTCTATTTTAGCCTTAATTTCCACATTTCTACTCATAATGTTAAATGCAGTAGTTTTCCAAATACAAATTCAAATACTCAACACCGGTACCGGTACGCTTGTGTTGTTCTTTTTGTTTTAGCGGAAAAAAGGCGGGAATGGCGTATCGATTGTAGTTACATCACCTAACTATCGATAATTTTTTTTTTAATATTCAGATTCATGACGTTTGTGTAAGAATAAAAAATACTCCACAAAAGAAAAAAATATTTCTAAAATAGAACTTTATGCTCCTTAATCAAAAATTATTAAGCTAATACAAATTCCATACACAATTGAAACACAACTGCAACTGAGTGTACACTTATATCTCGTTGCTATGACAACTCGGTGGTGTTAAATTTCGTTGAATTTCCGAAAGCTAATAGTAAAAACATTCTTCAACTCCCAAAGCTAAATTCTTGCTATGAAGTGAAAATTGAATTGTTCATTTTTTAAAATTATTTGCATGATTTAAATAATTTGTTAATTTAAATATTTATTCTACTTCTATGCTTTGAAAAGGTAAATAGAAGTTGCTTAACAAATGTGGTTATAAAATGCAAAGGCGAATTTAAATAGTTTACAAACCTAAGCAGTGCATGCTATGGCGCCCCTTTTTTAATGATATGACTACTGTTTATTTCTACATTTTTATTGGATCATCATGCTTAGGATTTATTTTAGGTTAATTTTTATTTATTAATTATGTGAACATTTTTTATTTATTAATTATGTGAACATTTTTTATTTATT
>JAPMOR010027578.1:1164665-1210232 GCA_026543865.1 Argiope aurantia
TGTGAACATTTTTTATTTATTAATTATGTGAACATTTTTTATTTATTTATTATAGCTCATATCTCAGTTGCAGCCACTTTCATCCACAAAAATATTTAGGGCAACTAGGGTATTTTTTTTAAATCTTATGTATGCAGCCTACTCTGAATCCATGACCAAGGCAGCTAGCTGCCCAGTGAAAATTCTGTCACCGATAAAATATATTAACCAATTCACTACTAATCCAGCTGACGAGTTCTATACTAATGGGCTGGTTTCTGTTTCAAATGAATGATGCAGGGTGTATGCGACATTATCACTAAAGATGCACTTGTTTTATATCCGTAATTCCTCGTTTGAAAAAGAAACTTACCCATTAATATAGAACTTGCATGGACGTGTTCAATCAGGTTAGTAGTAAGAGGATTAAAAGTCATAAAATGCTTACATTGAATATTTTTATGATAATGACAGATTTTGTGGAGTTAAGGCTTAATAATTGTTGTTCATCCTAACTTTAGATAAAAGTTTTGGTAATTTGACAATGGTACCATTCCATATTTTTAAATCTAATCACATATATTAAAAATAATAAGATTATCAATTTCAGTTCTTTCCAACAATTAAATTTTTTATTTGTTATTTTTAATTTGTTTCCAAATTTATATTTTATTCTACCAGTTTCCATGCACTTAGAAATTCTTTTATAATAGAAGATATAAAAACCAAATTTAATAATTTGTTACTGAAGATGATTTATTCCTTTTATTATAATAAATTAAATTATTTGTTATAACATGTTATATTGAATACTTTTTGTATGAACTTTTTTTTATAAATATATTATTAACTTCATGAATTTCTATACTTTACATTAGAATTTGATTAATAAGCAAAGTGTATGAGGAGAAGAAAAAGGACTTTGTCATGCTTCTTTATAAATACTAAACGAATAACTATGCATAAAAAATAATAATTCATAGTTTTTTTTTTTTTTTTTTTTTTTTTTTTTGCATGTACAGATGTGTGAACTTCATGTTATTGGTCAAATTGTTGGTGCTTCAGAATTTAAAGTGAAAAATTTATTTTGCAAATGGGGTTTGCATGCAGGTATATTTCATTTTATTATAAATACTGTCTTGTAACACATATAAGCAGTTGCTAAGGGATATTATTATTTATTTATTACAGGAGGAAACTGGAAAATAATTTCAGGTCTTAAAGAAGGCCAAACCCAGGTTGACAGCCCTCTTGCTGGAGAAGTTTATTATTGGTGTCATCCTGTTGATATACATTATACAACAAAAGGAATTCAAGGTGAATTAAGTTCAAAACATTTAAATTTATACTCATACTTATTGGAAAAAAGGGTAATACTAAATGTTTTGAACATAAAAGGTTGATTCGTTTTAACAGATAAGTGATTAATACCATCAAAATAAATTAAATTTTAATTAAATAATTTTGTATATGTGTTTCATTTTTCAAATTTTAAATGTTTGGGAATAGATTTTAAAAAATATTCTGCTTATATTATACAAAATAGAAGGCTAAAACATTTTAAAGTACTTGTTTATTTTTATGATCCTTCGGTTTACTTGAGATTTTCAGATAATGCCATGTTACGTAATATAAACATCTTGGTGATATATCTTAGTTGCTTGGGAACAAAACCATGGGGCCATAAAAATAAAAATGCATCTATTTGTTTAATAATCATAATTTATTAATTAAAAAATAATTTATTAATTAAAAATCAATTTTTTTTCATACTATTACATTTGAAAAATTCTCTTTTTTTTATATGTTTTCTTCCAACTTTTACTTGATTATATATATATATATATATATATATATATATATATATATATATATATAAGTATACAATGATTTTTTTGTTTACATTTTGTAATTATTTTTTAACTGCTTAACATCAATATAAAATCATTATTAATGATAAGACATGTTTTTCATTGAGTTATGTTATATTAAGCAAATAAATTTCTTTAAAATTACATACATTGAATTTTATAGTATGAAATTTTTATCAAAGCAGCTTCCTTTGTCAATTAAAAGTTTTCCCCCATGTTATAATAATTTAACAGTTTCTTAATGCATGAAATTTATAACTTATTAAATTACTTTACTTTAAAATCTAAAAGAAATTATTTCATAATATAATAATACTTATTAATATTTTTCTCTCTGGATCATATTGTCAATTTGATTTCAAAAAATTTTTTCAGTCCAAATTTTCAAAATTTTAATGAAAATGTAATTTACTTGATTTCTAATAGGGAAAAAAAATCATGAAATATTATTTTAAAATCCTTAGAAATCAATTCATTGAATTAGTGCTTCTAGTGCACATTTCAAACTGTTATTAATGTCCTCTGAAAAATTTCCATTTTTCAATTTGCATGGTTTAAAATCAAAGTTGATGATTTGTAATAGTATTGTTATTAAACAATTATGAGGTACACAACAAGATCTATTTACTATTGATCGGTTATATTTAATTTATGATTTTATAATAATATTTATGATTTTTTTTCAGATAATTAAATTAGAAATGTAGTTTATCATTAAATATTCTATCATGCAATCAAATGTTAAATTTATTTCTTTTGCTTAGGATGGCCAAAATTTTATTTCCAAATATGGCACCAAGATGACTATGGAAGAGATCAGTTTTGCAGTTATGGATTTTGCCATGTTCCAACCTCTAGTGGTTATCACAAGTGCCAGTGTGTGACATGGAAACCAAGATCATCTGTTTGTGACAGATTTTATGAGTACTTTCTTGGTGGAGGTTTACAGCTGAAAAGTCCAGAAAACATTTATCATGGTCTTGATAGATTTAGACTTCAAACAATTGCAATGGGAACAGTACACTTGGAACTTAATGTTATATCACGGAATTTCAACAAATATGGCATAATTACAAACTGACAATCATACATAACTTTATAAGAGATAATTATCAACCATTTTCAAATCATGAATTTGAATTTTTTTTCTCCAATTCAGTAATTACATGTATTTGGAGTTAAATCATTTAAAACTTAATTTCTAAAAACATGAAAACCATTCATCTGTGAGCAACTTGATTATTTTATTATAATCTTAAATTACTTATTACATTTATGTATTTTTATTATATAGAAATAAAATGAGGCTGCAATAATCGAAGATCTGCAATATTTATTAAATTAATATTGCTTAATAAGAAATAATAAATTGATAATGGTATTTTTGTCATCACATAGTATAAACATTTTTTAAAAAACATATACATAAGAAAGATTTATTTGAAATTTTATTTTAAAAAATTTCATTTTTTTTTTGTTATAAAATAGAAATATAAAATTGATATTTATATCTCTATTTTATAAATTATTTTTTTAGTATTTTAAGAGTCTCTTCACTATGGATTCTGTAAGACTTCATCATATAAAAAAAAAAAAATTTACTCATTATGATTGCTTATACCTGAGAGCACATTCTCAATATTTCAATTAGTTTCTTTTAAGTTGAAAGATATCTATCTAGTCATCTTTTGAGTATACTCAATGAATAAAAAATTGTTAAAAAAAGATTTTTTTATGAAAGAAATAAAAATTACATTTTTATATAATATTGTTTTAATAAAATCATACTATTTTTATCAGTTTTTAATTCCATCATTAAAAATGAAATTTAAATTTTTTATGACTTTATTATTTTCTGTAATAGGAGTTTCAAAACTAGTTTTTATTTTGCATTTCCTACATATTAAACATGTTTAATTTGAAAGTTACACTCCTACTGAAAAATTTCAATTTCAATTGAAAATTTATTTATTTAGATTAGGTGGTATGTATATATTAACTTTCCTTGCCCTTACTATTTGTTTGTTTTATAATGTAATGCATTGTAGTTTATAGTTATCTTTAAAATATCTAGATCAAATCCAACTTTCTGAAGATGAGATTTACCTCAACTGATTTCAACGACAGTTTCTGATTATACTTTTTATTTAATACTCTTGTATTAAAATAATATTATCTTGCACCTACTTCTAAGAGTGGATACAAGAGGGAAGTCTTAACCTCTGCCATACAAACCTTAGTCTAGAAAAAATGTTTAATTAAAAAAAAAAAAAAAGTAAAATGATCAAAGTTAGTTTGGCAATAATAATAATAATAATAACATGGCTAATTTTTATAATCCATCTTTTTAGGATGTTACATGTCCATTCTTCCTAAAAATAAAAGACATTATTTAGGAATAGTCAAATCATGATCTGACACTTTCATGTAAAATTACTGTTGGGAATACTAGGCATAATACATTCTCTATAACCCAGTCAAGATAATATATCTCTATAAAACAGTATTATATGTTTCATATTATCACAGAATCTATAATGTACTCTCTCTATATAATATATATATGTACTCTGTATATTAAAAATAAAACATTAAATGGGCGAAGTTAGAATAAAATGTATTGGGTTGCCAACTAAGCCATTGCGGATTTTGTCAATAGATTGATTTAACACATTCTTTTGTGTTGTCAACGTGTTCAAAGCAACTAACCTGCATTGTTTTCTTGTTGTTTGGACTTCCACCTACGATTTAGCAAAAAAAAAAAAAATCGATTAGTTATTTAGTTTCACTTTTATCCCATTTTAAAAATGGAAGAACAAGACACACATTTCAGACATATTTTATTGTAATTTCCGAAAAGGCAAGAACCCCATCACAAGTACACTAGAAGTTATGTGTCGTATATGGGGAATGAAGCCTTGAAAGTAAGGCAATCTCAAAAATGGTTTGCCAAATTTCGTTCTGGTGATTTTTTTACGGAAAAATGAGCGACTATCGAGCCATTTATGAAATACCTATAAAATCTATTATCGATTCAGATCGTCATAGCACAACATGGGAGATTGCAGAGAAGCTCAATGTATCGCATACATGCATTAAAAAAATTTAAAACAGCCTGGCTGAAGAAAAGTGGATAGTTTATAACAACGTTAAAAGTTCCTGGATCGAAGTTGAGCCAGCTTAAACAATACCAAAAGCTGAGATTCATAAAAAAAAATTATGCTGTCAGGTTGATGGTATTATAAATGAATTTTGCACTTAGAACTTTTATCAAAAAACCAAATGATTAATTCAAACAGTACATTCAACAACTCGCCAAACTGAGTGATGCACCTTAAGAAAAGCAGACAGAATTGGGAAATCTTAAAGATGTTTTCCAGTATGACAATACAAAGCCCCATACATCTTTGGTCACTCGCCAAACATTATTGGAACTAGGTTGGAATTTGTTATCACATTTACCATATAGTCCCTACCTTGAGCCTTCAGGTTATCATTTATTTCATTCCATGCAGAACTTTTTAAATGTTAAAATTTTGAATGAAGCTCATGATGTAAAATCACGTTTAATTCAGTTTTTTGATAAAAGTTCTAAGTGCCTGTTAAAGTTAAGTTTTTTGAACCTGCAATTATGACACTGAATGAAAAATGGAAAAAGGTCATTGACAAAGATAGACAAATGCCTAACTGAATAAAGTTACATTTTTAAGCAAAAGTTTGAATTTTCCTTCTTATTTAAAACCCACAATTACTTAGTTGCCTTATCAATGGCTAGAAATTATGGAACTTTAAATAACGATTTGCTTTAATTAATGTTAAATTTGCATTTAAAATAAAATCATACAATATATAACACACAGTTTGGTTTCCAAATGCCTTATTCCCAGCCAATTTTCTTTTCTTTGATTTCCCAAATTATTCCAGGAATTTTATATATCCAAAACTACATTGTTGAGCATGATCCAGCTAAAGTATTAATCTGTACTCACCTCTGTGTTTCTGCCTTAATTTGTTGTAAAAAGTAGCTACAAATATTTAAGATTATGTTTATAATAGTACATTGTTAATTTCCTAACAGAGGTAAAATGGAAACATCTCACTGCCTTACATTAAATTCCAGTGAAATTTTTAATTTTTTGCCAAGCCTTTCAACATTTGATACTGCATTAATTTGATTTTATTGATATTTTACTATATTTTTTAAAATCTTTTAATATATATTTCTATACTAAGAAAATGATACTCTGCTAATCTTTTTTAAATAAATCTTTCTTAAAAATTACTTTTTTTAAAATTTTTTTTTAGAATTTAATTTGAGATTATAGTTACTGCATGATTGGAATTTTAAATATAATTTAAAAGAAAAACATTAAAATCTGTGCTTTAAATTAAGTTACAAACATGACACAAGCTTTAAATTAAAAAAAAAAATGAACGCCATAAAAGAATGAATTGTGCTAATCATAAACTGAGAAATAAAATGTGTCTCATTAATTAAATGATAAAATGAATAAATTTATACAAAAAGTAACCGAGATATTGCAAGTATTGTTATTACATAATCTTTCTAGTAAAAAAATAAATTTCAAGGCCAAAAACGCTGAAATTTGCGAAAATTTATCTTGTCTATTGATCTGAAAACACAACCAAATTCCTTTCTTATTCTTATGCATCATTCACTTTGCATATTTCGAAGTTTTTCTTTGTATGCCACCTGTTTCTTTCAGATGCATCTCTAAACCCATCCCCAACCAACACATTAACAAAAATGCTAATGCAGATCTGCATCGATTCTCAAGAATGGTGAAATCCATTCCAAAAACGTTAAAATCTGCAGAAACTGTCATGTCTGAAAATGAGTTTAAAATGTTACAAGCAAGAGAAAAATAAGAATTACTCACTTCAAGTATTTATTTTAATTTAAAAAATAGAGTTTTAATAAATAAATAGGGTTGCTAACACTTTATTGCTTGAATGGTGGCAAATTCAATTCTTGCAGTAATTTTGAGACACCCTTTATAAAAAAATCAATTTGGTGAATTAATAATTAATTCATAAAATAATTTCTTTTTTACGTTCTTTAATTTCATTGAATAAACTTTTAGATAATAAGAAGGGGTTTTTTTTTTAAATGAAGGTATTGAGAAGACAAATGGAACTATCACAAAAAAGTGTTGAATTGATCGTTATTTAAATATTCAACAAACTGATGTCTTTTAAAATTTCCTAAGACAGACTTTCTTAACAATAAAATTATTTTGACGAGATTTATTCATGGCTATCAAAAATGCAAAGCATAAAGGGAATTGTTTTTTTAAGACCTAAAAAGCATATCTTTTTGTCTGAGTGGTATTTTGGGAATAAGGAATATTTCTTTTGAACATAATTCTTTGATATCTGCTTCAATAACATTATGCTCAACATCCGCCTAGTCCTAGTCCAACATCTGCCTTCCTTGAAATCACATATATAAATCTGATTTCATTTTGCTTTATAAATATGAAACTTAGTGGTATATTTTAACATGAATTTTAAAGCAATAAGGTTCGATTCCACTTGAAGCACTTATGTTTGTTCCTATAGTTGCAAAGGATAAAATAATATTATATTCATTAATATGTAGCCAGTAATCATGTGATTCAAATTAATTGGAGTATACAAGCTCTTTTGTCAATTGCGGATAGCTTGATAATGAATGATAAATGCATCTAGTCATGACAATATTTTGCATATTTATTAAATGTATTTTACTTGCTTATTCCAAAAATAAATCCCATAAAACTCAGAAATTTGTCATTGTTTCAATAAATTTCTCTTCAACATCAACACTGATTGTCCACATACATGCAAGCATGCTGGGTGCTTTGAAACAATCTAATCCTTTTTTCCTGAAAGACTTTCAAAACATTCTCATATTGATTCCTTTTTCCATTGAAATGGTCTTTAATTGTTTTGATAATATTGTATAGCATGGCTGAGATTCATGTTTAAATGATAAAAGTAAACAGTCAAAATGATGTTTGAGCTGAAATGCAAATAACAGCAACAATTTGCAAAATCATAGATGCCTTAGAAAACTGAAATTAAATTATCAAAAAGATCTACAGATGAAACGGAAAATGAGACAATTTATAAAAAAATAATAGCTATTTTATTTACTAAGAAAAAGCAGCTTTTGAATACCAAAACAACTTCGTGTCCATACTTTCCTACATAGTTTTTTAAACCTAACCTGCAATATCGCCAGAATATAATGATATTTTTTTTAACAATCATTTGAATTCCAATAGGAAAAAAATACTACAGATGTTGCTAAACAACACGTTTTTGGAAGTTGTAAAAAGAATAATTCATATTGATTATTTTTCAAAGATATGCTTAGAAACCAATAAAATTATGTTTAGATAAACAATTTTTTATTATGAGTATATTAAATATCATGAGAATCAATTCAAGAAGCAAATGAAAATATGATCAAGCAGAAATGATATGCAAGTCATTTTGACTAGTTAAATGCTTCATTGGAATTATTTTTAAAGCAGTGAATCAAATACCAAGGGCACAAATTGAAATAAGACTCAATAAATGGTTGTGGGAACAAGTTGGCTATAAATATTTTTAATTATAAAATAAAACAGTTATAGCAAATAAGAATATTTCATATTAAAATTAATGCATGTTTTCTATTGAATTAAGAAGACAACAGATCATATATAGATTAGGAAATACAACAGGTTTATTTTCTCTATATTTTTTTAGACATACAGATTCTAAGGGAAACAACAACAACAAATAGTCATTACAAGCAGCTACAGAAATTTACAAAAAATAAAATGATTAAAAAAACAATAAAAAATTTCAATTCAACATATGGATATCATTTGAAGCATATAAGTTTGCAATAAAAGGAATGTTGTTTAAAAGATGCCTTTTTTTAATGCTTTAAAAATACAGAAAAATAAATTTAATCTGATTTAAAAATAATAAAACTAGAAACTTATTTCAATATAATATATAGCAATTTTCTTCCATAAAAATATCTGATAGCAATTTTTGAATCTTTTATATATATTGTTTAAAGTATAAACTTTGCTTACCAATAAACAACAACAAAAAAAAATACATATATAAATATTTAGCAAAACAGTGATTAAATAGTGTAAAAGCCAAAAATTTACATACTTTTTGATAAAAAATACATACTGATATATATACATTTTCTATGCCAACAGCAGTGCAAAATATCCCTTTCAACTAATATCACTAAAAATTTGTCAAAGATTAAAGATTGATGTCAAAGCAATTACATCATTGGAACTTTGGGTGGAAGATAGGGACAAGTTTTATGATCCTTTATATCCAAACTATCATGGCACTCCCTGAAAATAGAAATGAAAACATTTAAACTTTTTCTAGAGCATTTCTATTTGTACTTTACCATTAATGTGGAAGTAACTGTTGTTACGGAAATATAATATGTGAATTATATTCTAAAAGGGAACAGCAATAATACATTTTGTAACAAACTAGATACTTGTCCACATTTTGATTATTGTATCATTAATGAAATAAGAAAATAAAATTTCATTTACTTAAGTTTTAAGAAACTGAATTATTAATAATATTAGTTCATATTATAATTGTTTTCATATATTAATTTGTAATTATAAATATTTTTTTTTTAAATGGTACTACATTGTTACCGTATTACTAAAACCAGTATCACCACAGTACCAAAAAAATTTTTTTTGTTGGAGCAAAAAAAAAAGGGGGGGGGGAGGACAAGTATAGAAAACATACTATAATCATTAAAAAATTCGAACTCAAGATTTCAAGAAACATATTTTTAGAAATACATTTGTCTATCTGCAACAATTATCACTCAAAAATATTTTCAGCTAGACTAATAAAATTTGATATGTGATTTAATACCAAATTTATAGAATGCTATCAAATTTTTAGCAGAATCCATTCAGAGGAGGTCTATCTATCCAGCTGTTCCAATATAAATTAATATGATAACTACAAAACAAGAAGAAACAGATGGATAAAATTTGGTATCTAAAGTGTAGATACCTATCAAATTTGGAACCAAATTCAAAAAAGAGTTGACTTTCTATTGGCCTGTACTTTCATATGCATGTAAATGCAATATCTCAAAAATGCAATGACTAAAATATATTAAATTTTAGTATATGATTTTGTGATTACAATCATTGTTCTGTATCAGTTTAGTGAAACACAGCATCTAAAACACAGGTTTGATTTTTAGCAGGCATTGTTAATGCCACAAATTAATCATCAAACAAATTGCTACGGATTGTCATGACAGATTCAATAAAAATGCTAAATTCACCCTAAAGATCAAAGTTCTGTAACTATTGTTTGCCAATGCCATACAAGGCAATTGTGGTTCATCCAAAGTTCTCAGTTTTATGCTAAGGAGAGGGATTATACCTTTATTAGAGAGTATGCAAGAAAGTTTTGGGGAGGGACCATTTCTATATATTTTATTTAAGAATATATTAGCTTACTTAGATATTTTTGAAATTACTAATACATTAACTCGAATTTGAAATATAATAGAAAATAATAATATAAAATTCATATAAAATCTAAAAGTTAAAAAAAAACATAACACAAATGTGCAATTTTAATCATTCTTCAAACAGTTAAATATAAATAATCAAATTTCAAAATTAATATGTTAAAAATTTACTTGAAACAACGTGAGCAATATAAGTCTCCCTCACAACCAAAGCACCTTATTTTGGCATCTTCAGTACATATTACACACCATGGTAATTCTTCTTCATCCACACTTTCCTACAAAAGAATACCAAATCACTTTATTAAATTCATTTTCAAGAATTTTTACATTAGCCCTAATACATTCACTAATGCAAACTCTAATACATATATTAGCAAATTGTTTTCAATATGATAATTTTAAGCCCTGAGAATTCTTTTAATTCTTTTGCATTTTTTTTTTACATTTATTAGTTTTTTAATTAGAGTATAAAAGATTTCAAAGCAAAACAGACTGAATACAAGTTAAATAATTGGTTAACAGGCTAAATTTTAGGACTAATTCATTCCTAGGATTATGAACAATGACTTGTTGTTTTTCCTTCAGATGAATCTCTTATATTTTCCAAACTATTGAGAAAAAAGTGCATATGAACATACTGACAACTTATGCAGATCGTAATGCATAATGTAAATATGAATAATGTGAAAGAACCATAGCACATATACAAGTTCTACTACTATACTATGTCAGAAGCTTTCATATTAACAAAAAATTGCCCAAAAAACAATTGATAAGTTTTAAAATTTACGGATTTAAATCTATTTAGAAAATGCAGAAATTCTTAAAGACAGTTATAGTTTCACAGATTCGTCATACAAACATACTTGAGTTTTCACATGCATTTTTATGAAAATTTAAATAATAATCTAGCAATTTTCTACTGGATAGTATGTAACAATACTAATAACCTTAAATAAATAGTTTGAATGCAGCTAATTTTCAAAATCTTTTCAGCACACTTTTTATTCAGTGACTTCATTTTTCTAGTAAAAATTATAGAATAAGAATATAAGTAGAATTTTAATTAGTACAACCTAATATTCTCTGTTAAGAATTAAGTTACGGTATCAAAACTGTTAAAAAAATTTTAATAAAAGTCTATTAGATGGAATTAAATCTATTGAAGTTCAGCACTAGAGAAGAAAATAAAAATATATTCAAAAGCAATAAATAATAACAAAATTATACATGAATTTTATTATGGTAAAACCAAAATTATACACATTTTCCATGTTATTAATAAATTGGCATTTTCTAAACATTTTGAAAACACTATTTCATTATACAAGAAATATTAAAGCATAGTTTTCAAATATATTTTCTATAATTCTTCATTAGATTTTAAAATTTGAAGGCACTCCCATTTATATTTGACTTACTATAAGTTTCAACAAAATAAAACTGAAAATATGCAGAAAGTTTACTACAGTTTATTGAACAAACCATTTTTTAATAATAGAATATTATTTGTTTCATGTGTTATAAAATAATAAAAAAGTAAATAAATTCAAAAAAGAAAATTACCTTATTGCCTGCTTTACTGGATGATTTATCAGCATCTAAATCATTTAAACTATCCATTTCTTCCATATCCACATCATCAAGTTGTGTGGCTAAGAGCTAAATATAAGTAAGAACACTATTTCAAATTTTCAGAAAAGAATATATCACTCTCAAACTTTTTTAAACAACAAGGCAGCATAAAAGTGTATCATTATTTTATTAAATCATTATTTTTTAAATATCAAATAAAAACCTGCCAATTTTTCAGAGTCCTTCTAAACATAAATGAATTCCATTTAAAAAAAATAGTAATAAAAATTTCTGAACAATTATTAATGAAAAGAATTTATTTTTAAAAATTTAGTATATTTCTTAAACTAAAAAAATAAGACGTATAAGTAAGATAACATATGAAATAATCCTATTATATTCTATTACAATTATATTTTATATCCGATTAAGAGTAAATATTTACTAAGAAGCATAGAAACTTGTCTTACATGAACAAAACTTAATCACTGAAATTATTCAATTATTTAGCATTTCTTCGATCAATGTTTAACAAGTTTTAAAGTGAAAAGCCAACTTTCAATAATAATTGCCATAAATATTTCATCATTACAATAATTTGCAAAGATACGTCCTTTAACTCTATCCTTCTAATCAACAAATTACTTACTTACTTCCCAAGTAAGTTTTCTACTTCATTCAGACCTGGGGGTCATTCCTTTAATTTAATTTTTAATTAAATTCAAAGTCAAAAATAAACAGTACCTTTTGTGAATTACAAACAATAGCATAAAAATATGAACAAAAAAACTTAAAGTTTCAATTAAGAAATTTTAATTCCATAAGGAAAAAAAGAGTTTTGAAGAGCTAGTTGTAACAAAAATAAAAAATTTTATTACAAAAAGCAAAATGTATATGCTAATTTCTCATAGCATTAGTGATTAATTACAATGATGAAAACATACTGAAGTGAAGATTTATTCCTCAAGGAGAATATATTGAATGAGAATATATTCATAAGTATCTTGAATATATTTAGTTTTATACCATGATGGTTGCAACAAAACACTGATAAAAAATTAGGTGATATTTACAGTGATTTTTTGAAACAGCTCCTTCAAAATCCACTGCCATCCTTAGTTACACAATTATGCTTTCTATATTTGCAAACAATTAGTGAAATAATAAGAATGGCGAGAACTAGTTAATATATTATTGAAAAGTCTGCTATAAGGTAAAAGATTAAGGTTCAAGTACAATAAAAAAGTTATAAGTAAATTTAGTACTTGTTTATTTTTATGCCTTTAATTTTATTTGACAATTTCGAGATTACGTCACTATAGACAAATTATATTATACATATAATCTTAAGATTGTCACGTTCCCAGATTTACTTGTCAATTTTCAGATTATATCAAGAATTTCGTAATAACAGGGCTACTAGGTAGTTTTTACATTATGTTAAGATCATCATACTACTTTATATTTATTGCAGGAATTGTAAAAACAAGCAAGCACCATACATTTTTATATGAAATAAAGTATAATCATAAATTTAGAATGAATTATCATGAAATCTAATAAGTTTATTTTACTTTTTCAACTAGCTTATCTGCCTCTTCTTCATCATCCTCACTTTCTGTTTCTATTGAAAAAAAGAGAATACCAAAATATACATCAGTTTTTCATGCTTGATATGTATTTTGGGAGAAAAAAGTCTAAACAATAAATAAAAACAAAACAAATAGACATTAGTAAAAATAGTTATGATGTTATAAGACTTTCAACTCAAATTATTATATTTTAAATAAAGCTTTTTTTATGCTTTATGAAGGCAAAAAAAATTTTCACAGAACCATTTTGCCTGGTACTAAGTTAAAAATTCCCTTAAGACAATGAGACAAAAAAATACACTTTGTAGAAAAATAAATACATGAGTTGTAATAATATTGTGCATATATATATATTTTTTATCACAGTTCTTGTCTTTTGAGAAGAGAGATGTTTAGATTTTTAAATGAATAGATTATATGAGTAAAATTTAGAATACCCCCTCCCCCCAACATCTTATTGCATAAATTTACTAAGCAAACTCTGTCTAAAGTCATAATGACTTGCAATTACAAGCAATATACAGAAGGAAATTAGTTGTAAATACTACAAACTAAAATTTGAAAAGTTGAGCTATGAGAAGAAAACAAAAAACAAATATGTGGCAAAATATGCCTACAAATGCTTCATTTTATAATTGGCACTGCAAATAAAGAATGCATAGCATATTCACTATTTTTTCATTGACATTTCCAACTCTGATAAATTTAACTGTTTGAAGCTGTATTTATTTAGTGTTACTTTGCATTAAACACAAAACCCCTTTTAAGAAGACAAAAAAATTTCAATGCACATCTGAATAGGACATTAAGTACTACTGAAGTATTATTAATGCAGTTTAAAAATTACTGTTTTATTGACAGAAAAGTATAAATAAATTCTAATTTTATAAAACTCTTAACTTATTTGTCTGAAACTGAAACCACATTTTAAGATATTAACTAATTCAATGCAATATTATACATTTTTCCATTATACAGAAAAGATTGCAATAAAGGAAAAGATGCCTTTTTTCTTTTGCATGCTGGACAGTAAGTTTTTATACTCCATATCAGTGTTCAGCTTTTTCACTTCTTTACATGCCTGATCGGACAAGTTTCTCGATTCTTCATGCAACATAGAATATTCATCACTTATAGGCATTTCTTCTGTCTCTCCTAGAGCAAGGGATGGTGGAATATTGAATTCTTCTGTCATTCTCTAAAAAAAGTAGACTTAATACATGATTAAAAAGATATAAATGAGTCAATACAATGAATTGAAAAAAATTATATAAAATAAAAACAAAAAGTTTACAAACTATTACTAAAATGAACATTAACATGCAAAGATTCATTTCCAATAATCTAAACAAGGATATAATAACTAATTACATATTTATAAGGTAATAAAAATAGCAATAATTTTATTAAAATCAAATAAATTTATAAACTATACGTGCAAAAGGAATGGAAAATATACATTTTTGAGGAATGGAGGGAAAATAAATTATTATCGATATAACATCCATTCAATTCATATTTACTGAAAGATATTTCTATAAAATTAAAGATTACTATCAATTAACAATTCATACTTGGATAATAAAGCAAATGCTAATTATGCTCTTTGTTACAAAAAAAATTGATAAAAGATTTTTTTATTATTGTTATTACTAAACACATAGTATTAGGATTTGATTTCAATTTCACAATTTAAAATATTTTTAAAGTATATTTCTCATTAGTTGATTCAAAATTTTTAAAAATTATAAATAAATACATTTAAAATGTAAAATAATAAATTTTAAAAATTAATTTTCAAATCCATTGTTACATTTCCAAAAAAAAAAAAATTAAAATCCTCATCTGTGATTTAATATATAGAATTCATTAAAATAAATGGCTTGCATTAATATCAAATTATGCTAATATGCATATATAAATCAATGCCATAAATTTAGTTTTTTTATATTAAAATAAATCTAATAAATTAAATAATAATGATAAGTGATCACTGAAATTAAAGATTTTAATTTTTAAATGTTTAAAGAGGGATAGGATAAATGCATGCTAAGAGATAACACAAAGCAGCAAATGAAACACAGTTGAATGTAATATTAGAGGTTCAGTAAAAAGAAAAAGCAAAATAAATAATTGAAAAATCCAGTTCCGAAAAATAAATATACACAAGAAACATTTTTTGCCTAAAAGAGAAGCAAGCATAGAGTTCTTTAACAATTATTCATCATGGTGTTATGGAAAGAGTTCAATTTTTATCCAATAGCAAGATTTTTTTGTAAGTGCCATGACCAGCGAGAGACTCAGTCTGAAAAGAAAAGTAGAGAGCAAGAAAAACAGGTTACAAGAAAGTATTTTGAATAAAAGTATTTTGAACTGATATAGTTTTAGAAAGCAATTTACTGGTACTACATTTCAGATTTGGCACATATCAGAATTATTATGGGGGGGGGGAGAAGCCTGAGTAACTTAGATGTTAAAGTGAAGCCTGAGTTTGAGTGATTAGAAAGCCACTATTTTTAGAATGTGGATAAACTGATATTATTACATATATGCTTTTTTTATAATTTAACCTTACTTTGGGGGGAGGTATAGGTTCATCCCTTAATCTAGCTAAACGAGCAGCTATTTCATCTTCAGGTTTTACAAGCCGAGAATCCAATGCAACCTCTTCTGATACTTGTGTAATAAGATTAGAAGCTTGTTCTTCTGCAGTTATTTTCTCAGTTGGTCTAAATACCTTGCAAAAACAAACTAATAAATATAATAGACATATATATAAATATAATATAGTATAAACATAAAAACATGCATAATGTAAAGGTTAGCTGAATGAAATATTTTATAAAATTGAAAAATAAAATAAATCAAAAATAAAATGAATTCAAAAATTTGAATGTATTCTCAGCAAATGAGTCATTAAATAAGGAGGCAACAATGCTAAAAAATTTTAGATAAACAAATTACTTTTTTTATGACTGATTAAAATTATAGAAAGTGGAAGCATGTAATTTCTTTAATGAAAACATATAGGAAAAGAATCTATATCTCCTTACATCAGAATCTGTTTTTAAAAAATCACATTTCCTTGAAACTTTAATTACTTTGCAATACTTCCTTTCAAAAAGTATCTTCTGCATCATATAATTAGATTAATTTATTATCAAATTTCAAGTAAAATTTAAAATGAAATTAGTAATTTTAAAAGACACATTTTCTCAACACCAAGAATACTCTCCTAAAAAAATGTCTGCTAGACAACTGATTAAAAAATTTGAGTTTTTAAAGTTTTTTTCCTACAAGTTATATACAATTGCCATTAGTTAAATATTTCATTTTAACAATCCAAACTAATACTGATTCAACGAATACATAAAATAAAATTTATTATATGTCAATTACTTTGCTTGATAATTTTATAAAAATCTCAAAATAAATTTCATCAAATGCAAAATTTAGTTTTCTTTTACTTATGTAATTAGTCATATGTGTAAAAATAATTAGTAAGCCTTCCAAAAGGGAGAATTGTTTTTTAACATACATCAATAAAATATCAGTATTCTCAATGAAGTTTAGGTTTTGATAGTTTATTAAATCCAATAAGAAATTCATAAAATAAAAACAATAAAAAATTATTAAAATATATTGAAATTAAATAATAAAACATTATAGATATTTTTTAAAAAAAATACATCTTTTCAATTAGAAAATTTATATATTATATATATATATGTTAGTGATTTCTTCAATTGAAGAACAAGCATTTAGTTCCAAATTATCTTGGATTTACTTCCATTTTACAATGTTTTTTAGACAATTGTTTATTCTCATAATATCAGATTCGGATCGCTTTTATTTTTACGATTTACTATTTAAGAGGGAAAAGTGATAACACATAAGCTGGCCATAACATGAGTGCCACAAAATAAAGGCTAATTCCCATTCAGATGGAAAATTAATATTTAAGTTAATTTTCTGATTTAATACTCTATAAATGCTTGAAGGAAATACAACAGGGCATGCTTTATTTTATTATCAAAATTATTAAAAAAATGGGAGTAGGGCAAATTAAACAGCATGGTAGGGGATGGAGAAACACCTATAGCATATTATACATTTTACCTGTATTGGAGGAGCTTTATATTTACCAGGATCCATTCCTTTTAATTTTGCCAATCTCTCTTCAATTTCGCTTTCACTTGGTGAAGCAGCTAAATATATAAGCAGGAAACACATATTTTCTTAGAAATAATCAGTTAATTATATTTTTGCTAAATTTATTAAAATTCTAGATTAAAATGCCAATAAAGAATAAAAAACAGTTTTTCTTAGTACAACACTCGATATTAAATGTGCAAATTTAAGACTATATTTTTGGCAAAGTGTGCAAGTAGCAATAGATATAAATCAATCGCAAAAAGTAAAATATTACATAGCCTTAATTAAATTCAAATTTCTAAATACAAAGTCTAAGTAAATATTTTGAAGTGTCATAATAAATAAAATTCTCACCAGTAAAAGAAAATACTTCAACAAGAATTTCTCTTTTAAAAATTTATTTAAAACTTCATATCAGAAATAGATTTTAAAATAATATCTATTCATAATACATATTTAACTGGTGTATGAATAAAAAATGTAGAACAGTTGCAATATATATTCATTATAAATCTGCAACTTCCAATTTATAAATTACAAAAAACAAGAATTTTTTTAATTAGAAAAATACAATAGTTTACATACAGAACATTAGACATTCCTCTTTTTGAACAAATTGGTAATTTGAATAAGTAACTGGCCATTATATTCATATTACCCATCTTTCCAAAAGTATTTTAAAAACAAATTGATACAGCTTTACATCAAATAATCTACTAATTAAGTTTAAGCACATAATCTTTAAGCAATATTTTTTACAGGGGACAGTTTTATCTAAAAAAGTACAACAAATATAAAAAATATTAGCAGTGTATATATATATTACTTATATACTACTTAGGAGATTTTTATTTTAAAAAATTAAGCAAAATTAAAAAGAATGTAATTTAATGGTACAGATAAATTGGTTTTATCACATATATACGTATAATTAACTCAAATAACAGTACTTTTCACACGATCTCTTTTTAACTTTTGCAGTCTTTCAGCAAGATCTTTATCAGTTTCATTTGACATCTGTGACTTCAGTCTAATATGAGCTGAAGAATCCACACTGAAAGACTGCTTCTTCAGAGCCTGCATACGTCTGTAAAAATGTATTACATTTTGAACTAATGAATTTAAAAACATAATTCACATTAATATTTATGCAATGTAAAGTACTATAGAAATTTATAGAAAGAGGGATATAGAAACAGGTGAAAGATTGCTAAAACTATATCTAGGAAAGATTTCTAGATAAATTAGGTCAAAATAAAAATCATAAAAATTATTGATTTTATTGAAGCTGAAAAAAATATTGCAAACAAAAAAAGTTTATCTGAGTTTAAATTTATTCTATAACCATGTAAGGCCCACTTTGAATGTTCAATTATAACAGCAAATAAAATAATTAAGAATTGAAAAAGAAAAAATAATGCTTTTTATAGTTTTTTTTTCTTTCTTTCTTTCTTTTTGCAAAGGCTTGAACCTTTGATTTGAAAGCAGAAAATCTAATAAAGAAAGCTACAAAAATACTGTAATAATGAAAAAAAATTATATGAATATAATGATGGTAAAACAATACTTAAAGTAATAAAATCTTCTTCCATTACATACCTCTTATGGGCTAAAGGAGGTGAAGGTTTGGATGTAGGTTTTGATTCATCACTAAAAGAAATGAAAAATCAGTAGGTGCTGATTATATATTTATAAATATAGCATTTCAAATTCATTTTTTTAAAATTTTATAATATAAAATGATGACAAATTTGTTCTTTTGTTAGCATGTTAAATAAATGTATAACATAAAATCCATCATACCAATTCTTATGCTATAATGTAAAATAACATCTTACTTCAATAATTAATGTATAAATAATTTCCCATACGAATATAAATGGAAGCCTCTGAATAAAAAAAAAATCGCACTTTTAAGACCCTTTATAAAGTTTTTAAGGACTTTCAAAGACACTATGCAACCTGAAAAATTACACTTTTCTAGGTTTAGTTTACAATCCAAGTTAACTCAGTCATTTAATATCAGCTTTAGTCAATATAATGGCAACATATTGATAAAAATTAATTTGTCACATGCACATATAAAATGCTACTACAGGTTAAATTTTATTTTTATTTGGTGTGAAATAAATTGTTATGAAATATGCTTAAAATATTTTTTTCAAAATTGATTGAAAATAGAAATTTAATTAATAAGTTTTAAATTAATGTTATTAAAAAGATAATTTTTTAAATATTTTAAGATGATATAAAAGCCATTTTTGCAATGCAACATTTTTGGATGTTATCATAGAAAAATGTTAAAATCTTGCTTAGTTTTTAATTAATTAAAATTCTAATTAAACTTTTAAAAAAATGCTCCATGGTGGAAATTTCCATTTTCTAATATATATATATATATATATATATATATATATATATATGCCAAGTTTGGTAATACTTGGGCAAATGGTCTAGCTTCTAGAGTGCTAACACAAATACTTATTCATTTTTATTATAAGTAAAGAATTATTAAAGGAACTCTTTTTTAAAAGAAATCTAATTATTTTGAAAATATCAAATAGTTTTACACTGTAATCTTTATAGAACTTTTTTTTTTACTGATAAATGATACAATGATTAAATAAAAAATATTTTTAAATAGATATTTTAGTTATTATATCCCAAGACCATTTTAAAAGTAGCATAGATTTATTGAGTAGCAATTATAGATAAGAATATTAAACTAGGGGCTGAAGATCCTTATCACTGTGAAGAAGGAAGTATTCAAAATTTAATATGGGATTGATAAGAAATTGCTGACTGATTTTCATAAGATTTGCAAAACTTATTGGAATATCCAATTAAGTTAAATCAATAAAATTGGAAGCAATAATAATTTTAAAAGGATGAATAAAAAATAAATATTTAGTTATGTGTGTGTGTGTGTGTGCACCAATTCTTAAATGCATTTTTATAATTACTTCTGCATGCATTCCTCTGCCTTTTTTTCCTCCAAGTTGTGTTTAAAAAGAGAACATATTTTACAAATAAACTTGAAAGGAATAGAATTCATTTTGTTAATCACACTTTGCAAATTATACATAATATAAGTATTCTGCAAGCCAAATAAAAATATAAAGTATCATATTGTGACATCAGATAGACTTATCTGTATTCAAATTTTAAATTCAAAACTCAATTTTTTTTTTTAAGTGGATTCCATGCATATAAGAGAAATGGAAATATCTTTGGATATTACAGAAAATAGACAATTCAAAAGAAGAATATAAGTGACATAAATAAATGAGTATAAAATATGAAACTTATTTACCAAGTTAATTCTTTAAAGCATTTGTTGCACATTATTTTTTTACTTTCTCCATTTTCAGATGGAACTTGTTGCCTCTTGCAACATTTTGAGCAGAATGAAAATCCACAAACTTCACAACCAACCTAAAAAATATAGTTAAATTTTCCCTCCTTCAATCTAAGTTAATAAAATCAGTATATAAAAATGTTACTCTTTAAATTCAATTAACAAAATTTTATGAAAGAAAGTAACTGTATAAAATTTTAGATGTTCTATCATTATTTTAAATTTATTTTAACTATTTCAAAATTAATGAAAAAAATTAACTGAAATTAGTCGTTTAATAACTAAAAAATTTAAAAAAAGCTAAAATAAGAAACATTAATTGAAATATAATAAAACAAGATTTATGTTAGTATTCGATTGTATTTGCAATAATTATCCTCCCAGGATCTAGTTTAAGATATATTAACGCCTTCTTTAAAAGCAATAATAAGTTAGCAATTTCATAAACAAGAGACTAAAGCATATTTTAACCAGAATTTTTTGCTTTACATCTCAATATCCTAATAAATTACATACCTACACAAATAGCACAAGATATTCTATGACACTGATGCAATATCTTCATAATACAATACAGCATTCAAAATATCTTTGTACCAGCATATTGTATATATCATATAAATTATAACATACATAAAAAGGAGTCAAATAATATACCTCTTTTTTAAGGAAGCCAAATTCAGAGCTGCAGCTATAGCAAGACATGTCAAGCTCAATATATCTAAAAAAGGGGGGAATGATTAAGATATTAAACTAAAATGTAAATAGTAAATGAATCTTCATTAACAACCACAAAAAATAAATGCCTAATAATGCCTTTTTCTCTTTCCAAATTTACTTCATATCAAAAAATTCAATGAAGATGATCCAACCCTACCAACCAATTAAAAGTGTATAAAGCAATAATTATTTGAGAATAATAAATCAATATCTTCCAACTTGAGATCTATTTAGTGGATACAATAACAATTAAAATAAAATCCAAAAGAGAAATTAAAAGAATGACCAGGCCGTATGTAATTTTAAAACCAAAAGAGTGAAAACTGCAAAAATGTTAAGATTTTACATGATGAAGCATTCTCAAAGGGAAATAATCAAGATCATTTTCTTATGTGGTTAAAAAAAAAAGTAAAATCAATATTAACTAACTCCAAAATTATCCTCCTCTTAAGATAAATCTAGGAACGAATAACACACTTTTTGAAGGAGAAATTATTCTCTTTCTTGTTTACATTTTGTGAAGTATTCCTATTTGCCTTCAGTATTATTTCATAATCAAAACCTACGACAGGAGGAGGACGTCGTGTTTTGGTTTCGCTTTTGTGTCATAATGCAGCTTAAAATCGTCTTCATCATTATTTTGCATCATGTTAATTTTTTTGAAGAAATTCTAGTATTTTAAAAATTAATAGCTGCTTTTTAAAATGAATAGAATAATTACTGAAATTTATTTGCTTTTATTTTCCAATTCTCAAAAAGTAAGCATTATCCTGAAACCACTTGCCTGAACAAATCCGAAATCAAGAAATTTCAGGCCCAGGAATATTATCACACTTACGTCATAATATATGACTAATGAAGAATTGAAATAATAAGACAGTATGATTTATCATTTTAAATGAAAAATTACATTCCAGAAAATACAATTAATATATCAATGTATTTTTATTGAATATGGCAACAGCATTATATTTGAAATCATCTCTCATTGGTTAAAAATCATGATTCTCAATTCTCATTCGTTGAGAAACAATCTTGTGTGCATAATTATGGCATGTTTTCTTTGGTTGCGTTGCGTTGAGATTTGATGTAGAAAAATCGTTCAGAATATTTATTTCATGTCCATACTATTGTTGAATCTGATTTGAAATTTGTGCCAACTTATCCTGTGTGTTAAGTAAGCTTAAAATTGGTCACTTCCAGCTTAAGTTAAGTTTTCATTCGTTTAATGTTGATTTTGAAATTGTTGAACTAAATTTAATTTATGTATTATGTCATAAATTCACTGACACGTTTTTATCATCGTTGAAGTATTTATTGATATCATGCTAATCACTTTCCTCAACAATTTTCATGATTAGAAAGTGTGGAAAGTGCATTCTCTGAATTCCCACATGCTTAGATAAATAAGAACCATGCATCATCATTTGATTTTCTAATTTAATCTAACATAAAGAGAATTATAATTTTTACAATATATATAAGTCCTTTAGTGGCTATTACAAAATAGAAAATATTAAAATTGCAAAAAAAAAATCTGTTCTTAAATTTTCTGTGCAGTTTCAAGAATATATTTGATATACGGTCTGGTAATTTCATCTGTAGGAAGCTTGCAAAAATCTAAATATGAAAGTCGTATTATTCTTGGAAGTTTCTATGTGATGTTCTCCACTGGTTCCTCCTCTCTTCCTAAAGAAGGCCGACTAACAAGAAATCTGTAGAAATATTTTTCAATTTATGCATGATAAAATTAATCTGAATAAAATACATATGAAAGTTGTTGCATAGTGTTGCAACTTTTTTGTTTTCATTTGTGGTATTAAACAGAATTCTTTACATTATCTTAGATCTCTTACATGCGTGTTATATATCATTAAAATTAAAAGTAGAATTTACTTCTAGTATTTAATATTTTTGACTGTGGTGAACATTGTTCCACTGTGCTTCACTTTTAGGATACAGTATTATATTATGATAGCAAACAGTTTTTTATTTTTTAAATTTAGAATAGACTTTTATTATAATTTATTTAACTTGAAGTATATAGATATCTAATGACTTCTAAAGCAATGCTGGAAAAGGCCACATTTGATAATTTGTATATAATTGAATAGCTTTAAATATTGAGAGGGGGGTATAGAGATTGCAGCAGCCTATTAGCAATTTTTAGATGCTGTTTTTCATCCCTTTGATCTGTTTCTCGTTTTTAAACGACTGAAGTTAAATAAAGAAAAAACTAATAATATAATGGAATATTGAAAATACCTATAATAAGATACTCAAACATATATGAATGAAGAGCTTTTGGAAAAAAAATTAGCCTATTTATCATTCATATTTTTATTTAAAAATATTTCGGTGGAAAAGGCTAAGCTATTATGAGTAATAAAATTTACCTTTTTGAAAAGCATGCTTGTGTGAAAGTTTTTGATTGGACAAATAGTATATGTCATATTCTGTCCCGTTTCATTTTGTGAGACAGTGCCTCATCTGATTTAACTTGTAAGAAAAAAGGATTTTTTTAACTGCATAATGTGAATATGTATAATCTATTTTAATGAACAGAATTTAAATGCAGTGAACTTTATTACTAAAATTCAGTGTTCAAGGTATAACAAAAGGTTATTTGCTATACCTTTCAAACTTATTATTTTGTACTTATAAATTTAATTAGCTTTATTCACTCATGAATAAAGCTAATTAAATTTTTAAGTACAAAAGTTTTCTTTTAAAATGTAAAAGCGGAGATTTACTCATAGAAATATAATTAATCATGCTATTTTCCAAAAACATGAATTTCTGGAAAACAAAATTGTTGATAAGATTTAAATTCAATTAGAGATAATAATATGATCAGTTTAAAGGGAAAGTCACAACACTGTATCCCACCATTTTACATATAACACTAAAACTAAATCATTGCATCTTGTGCATTGTGAAATATACACCTGTAAATCTTCTCCGATATACTACAAACATATAACTGAGATCTGAAATGCAAATATGAATGAATTTTGAGCTTATTTTCCAAGGGAGAAAGAAGTGCAGTCATAAGTTCCTTCTACTTGTAATATTAACAATTATAAAAAACAAACAAACAAAGTTGTACTCTTTACACCAATGCATATTCCTGGATTAGGATATCTTCTATATTTTAATCACTTTGCTTACTTTAAAATTTCTGCTTTCTAATTTTGTGAAATTTTATTAGCATGAGATACATTAAAGCTTTTTATTACGAAGAATTAAAATATTTTTCCAAACATATTATAATGCATTAAAATTTTTAATGACTGATCAAACCAGTTTATGATTAATTCTAAATGGAAGAATGCTTTATCAAATGGCTGCATGTTAATCTTCATCATGTACAGACATATAAAATTAATTTTTAAATGCCTGTATATGATGTTATATTTGTTGTGTGTTTTCCTTATTGTGTTTTTTTTTTTTTGAAACATTAAGACATTTTACATAAAACTATTTTTTATGCTATGACAGTTCTAGTATGTTATTCTTAATAATAAATTTCTATGATTTATAGATAATTTTAATTATTTCCTATAGTTTTAAAAGATATTATTGAAAGCACACAATGACTAGTGTAACAAAGAAAAAATATGTGAAAACAGAAGTTTTAAACACATATGATCTTCCTACAAATGAACAAAAGATAGTGAAGGTAAGTTTAATGTCTTTATCAAATGTATGAGAAAATCAGCTTTAATAGTTTTGAACAGTTTTTTAAAAAAAATTATCTTTTGGAAGAATATGTTAAAATATATCAATATTTTAAAAGAAGAGTATAAAGTATTAATATCTGTATTAGAAACTATTAACATATTTATACGCATAGCATAATTTTGCAAATGAATTGCTGATAAGAAGAAAAACTAGAAATTATTGATACAGATAACAGATTGAAACAGATATTGTAGCAAGGAATCTGTATATCATATACAGATTTAGTGTGCCCTCTAGTTTATGTATTGGTATTCTTTTGTAATTCTTTTTCTGATCTGACAGTTTCCTTGATAATTCATCTTGTCGCTAATTGTTCAAGAACAGATGTGTGATAAATGGGATGTCAGGAAATATTTTGAACTTGCAGAATGGATGAAAGATGAATGGAATATATATATTTGAGTTAATGAAGAGGATAATTGCTTGAAATTTTGTTTGTAGAAGGGTTTGATTGCTTCTTTCTTTTCTTTTAATTATGTATTGTTCCTGTTATCCACACAATACTTATGTTCAGTGAGCTAGCGAGGCTGCTAGAATCCCACTGCCAGCAAAGCCACAGAATGTTTTTTTTTTTAAGTTAAAAAGTTCTGCCCAATGCCTTCTTCAGATGTCGAAGGTATCACATGCTCTAAATTTTACTCTGGACAGACCGGCGCAGCCAGTTTGAAAAATTTCTTTATTTCAGAATTGTTAAGATTAGCAGTGATAGTGATCCTAAAGATTAAAAAAAAATTCAGATAAAACAATACTTATCATAATTTTAATGCAGAGGGTGGCAGAAGTGTTTATTTTGTCCACCATCTTTATTGGCGACTTGGCATCCGTGGCTCAGCAAGGGGCACATTAAACTACACTTTTACTCAGATATCATTACATATAAATATGTAATGATATTTATTAATTATACTTAAATCCTAATTAATTTTTTTAAAAAATATTGAATTAGTCTATGTTATTTTATTCTGAAGTTTTATGTTATTTTCATATCCAAATCTCAATTTTTTTTTAAATTATTTTTACCATGTTTTCTAAAAATTTCTGACACTTTCTTCTTGTACTATAAGCAATTGAATAAAACTCTTTAATGCCCACAGCGTAACTTCTAAAGATACTTAAGAATTCCTTAGTAAAACCACTAAGAAAAAATATAAAACTTTTCTGGTACATTTTTATGTAAATAGATGCATTTTATCTGCCCCCGCCCCCCTTTCCTATGTACAAACCATGCCCTTCTGTCGAAAAATAAATTGAAGTTAAATTCCAAATTTGACTTTTTAGACATTCATCTGCAAAATTATGTTTATGTATGTATAATATGTAATTATTTATATGTAAATGGAATTTTAATTTCTAAGCTATCATTATTATTAACATAAACAGTAAAAAATTGCTATTAAAATTTTGCGTCTTTTCTTTTATATTTTAAATGACTGAAGTTTCTTGAAAAATAAGATATTATTCTTTCTCAGAAGAGCTCTTTCGTGTGAAAAGTTACCCAAATTTATTACGTATTAATATTTAAATAAATCTTGATTTTTTTAAAAAAAAATTTTATGTGGAAATCTGAAATTTTGTGTACAAGTGTCATACCAGTTTTCAAGTATATTATTTATATTTGATAACAGGAACTGTTTGTTTATTTTTGCAGTCCTTCATTGACAGAAGTCTTTTTTATTGAAGGCCTAATATAATAGATCTTCTCTTTGTGGATTTTTTTTTTCTTGTGAGAACATGATGTTGTTTTGGCTTGAGGTTTTTGAAGCAATTTGAAGGCAACAAATTGTTAAAGCCTCAATATGCGTAGGCAACAAATTAGAGATTTATCCCTTTTTTTATTTTGGAGTCAGCTTTTACAGAATAGTTTATTCATCATCTATCAGCTGCTAATGTAGTTTTATTTTGGAGTAGGCTTTCACTATATAGCTTTTGAATTATCTATCGTCTGCTGTTGTAGTTTCTCCCTTAGAAAGCACAGTGTTATTGCCTAACTCGTGCAACATTTTTAAAAAATAAACCAAACAAGTTAAAATATTGTTTGTTTAATCAATAAATATTGTGGGTTCAGGGATAATTTCAACTAATTAAAATAAGGTTATTAGTAAATAATGAGAAGGTTGACACTTTTAGTGATTTATCTTCAACTAGAGTTAAAATTTGATTTCCAAACTATACATTCTCTGAATTCTTACAAATTGTCGTAATTTAAGTCATTCACCAGTTTAAACCAGTTTGAAATAATAACGAGATTATCAGATTACGCACATGTCGATATTTAGAAAAACAATGGGTTTTCTTTCATCTCAAAATCAGTTGAGCTCCAAAACTTTGATTGCCAGCTAGAATAAACCTTGACCGTGGCTGTTATTCCTGAAATATTGATTACAGACATGTACTGTAAATTACAAAGTTGCGTAAAAAAAAGTGCGAAATGTTATGAAATCGATTAAAATTTTCAGGGGATTAAACTGAAAAAAATACAAAAATTTTAATTTTTATACGGATCCCATACAAAAAAAAAAAAAATCCAGTGAGTAAAATGTGCCCCATTCTTTAATAAGGTCATGTATAAAATTTCAGAATTTTGTCATGAAAACTCTCAGACATGTTAAAACAAAGTTGGTTAAGGGTCAATCACAAATTAAAATGCAAATGTTTACAGCTTCAGTGCAAATGACGCAATGTAGGAATGCATCCTAAGGAAATAAAATATGCTTGATATCTTTAGTTTTAAATAAAAATTTTAAAATCTATGCTTACTGAAAAATACTTTGAAATTTTATATCATGAATTACAGAATATAACTTAAAAACAGCACAGTCAATGAACTTATAAAAAAACTTCTGTAATCTTTCCCTCAAGTTATTATTTCTACAAATTTTTAATACTTTTGAATCAATAAATAGCAAAATTATTATTCATTTATTCAATCATTACTTTCTTTGTTAATTTGTGTACAACCCTTAAAATACGAACATCTGACTTGATTTTTCCTTTTTGTTAACTCATATCCAGGTATCGAAAAGTGGTTTAAGTCAGTATTTATGTAGTTTCATATCTTTGAAACTTTTTGTGATAAATTGCTTAAATTTTGTACATGACCTTATTAGAGGACGAGGAACATTTTATTCACTGAGAATTTTTTTGTACGGGGTCCGTATAACAATTTAAATTTTGTATTTTTTTAAAGTTTAATCCCCTGAAAATTTTAATCGATTTTGTAACATTTTGCACCTTTTTTTATGCAACTTTGTAATTTACAGTATATAACTATGATCAATATTTAAGGAATAAAAGCCGTGGTCAAGATTTTTGAGACAACCTGTATATGAGCTGTTTATTTTGAAAGTGAGGCAAATCCACTTTTGAAAAAATGGAGATAATGGCAGTTATAGATCAAACTTGTTGTGATCTTTTTATGAGTAAAAAATTTATAGTAAAAAAATATTTAGATTCTAATATTTTGGAGGTGGAAGTTTTAGCTCTTAACAGTATTGAAAATCTGTTTATTTTGAAAGTCCTGCAAGTCCATTTTAGATTGCCGTAATATATTCGGTCAAATATATTATGGCAAAATTTAGCTCCAGTTGCTCTGTGGTGAAAGAAATGTGGACTAGGGTATTTCTATTTATCGATTTTTGATATTGAAAATCGATGGTTGTACAGTATTTTATAAATAATAGAAAGTATATCTTAATTTTGTATGTCTGTAATAATGTTTACTTCCTTACCGATTATTCAGTCCAGTGACAACGAAATAAATATCATTGATCTCAAAATTTTTATTGTCAGGATATTCATTTCTACCAAACGATCGTGATTTTGGAGTGGAACTATCCAGTAACTATTCAATCCAGAAACCAGTTCCTTGCATATTCCCCATGATTTACTATAAAGTAATACAAAATTGTCAAAAACATAATTTTTAATACATGAAATTAGATGTGGCAATTTATTTTTAACCCAACCTCTGAAAAAAGCGGTTTAAAAAAGAAAGAAAAATACCGATGGAGAAATCGTGAATTGATTAGTTATATGTTGGATCATATTTACAAGGTATACACCAAACAAAATGTTCAACAAAACTTCGATAGAACAAGATTTGGAATTTAAAATTTTTTATTTGTCAACACAATGATAAAGGTAAATAATTCCAAGTAATTTCAAAAATATAAAATTATCTTTTATGTAAGAAAAAAACGAGATTTATTACATCTGAAAAATACAAGGATATGATGGATTTATTATCATATATATCTCCCGTTCATCATGAATTTTTTAAACTTTTACATCTTAAAAAAAATTCAAATTGATTATACCTACTATAAACTGAAATATATAATTTCATTCAAATTCTTAATAAAACTGAATAGTTTGTTGTTGTGTTATATTTTCTACTAGAATATTCTTGGTTTGTTTCCCCATTTTATCAAATGAATAAATATTTATAAAAATTTGAATAGTATTTTGTTTTTATTCTTAAAAAAAGGCAGATGCAACTGAAATATTATTTCCCAATTAAGTGCATGATTGCAATAATTCTTTAATTTTGAAAGTGAGGCAAGTTCATTTAGTTATAATGCAACTTTTATTTTTTTAGTCAGCACAGTAAACACTATTGAATTATAAACCTACATTATCTGGTTCCACAAAATACAAAAAAATATATACTTACCAATATTCTTAAATTTATTGAAACACAAACCTTTAAATATCTCGCAATAATAAAAAATGGACTTTCCCCATTTTTAAAATAAAAGGCTCAATTTTGAAAGTGAGGCATGTCAATTTAGTTACTATAAAACTCTTATTTTTTTTTAAACAGCATTTTAAACGCTATTGTATTACAAACTTACGTTATCTGGTTCTACAAAATACAAAAAAATATAGCTATTAATACCTACCAATATTTTTAAATTTGTTGAAATGCAAACCTTTAAATATCTCGCAATAACAAAAAATGGACTTGCCTCATTTTCAAAATAAACGGCTCATATAGAGAGAGATAGAGACCGATAGAGAAGTCTCTTAATTATTTCAAAATGGTTTAAACTGGTTAATGACTTAAATTAATTAAGACAAATAATAACTTAAAAGACAATAAAATTCTCATATGATGACTTGAAATTTGCGATAGATTTCATTTTCATTTAATTTTCTTTTGTGTAAAAATTGTACCTTAAAAATAATGTACTTTATCATTATTAGTACATTCTCCATAATTTAAAAACTTATCAATTCTACTATTTTTTATTTTATTTTTTTGCAGGTGAAAATCTTTCAATGCTGATACTTTCTTTAATACTGTACATAACTTCATTTAGAATATGCAAATTTATTTTGTTTAAAAAAAAGCTTTACTTATATTTTTTTATATTAATTTTTTTCTTTCTCTCTCTCTCTTCTTCTCCCCATTTTAAGGTTTTGCGAAGTTGTGGTAATAATTTGCATGAAGTTATTACTCCTGAAGGAGATAAATTTTTAGCAAGTATGCCCACGAAATTCAGAAAATATGTTTGGATAAAAAGAGGTAATAATATATGTATCTACATTCTTATGGAAGTACTCTGTGAATATGCTTTTTATATATTATGCCAATTCATGAAGATTTTTTTTTCATTTTAACAAAAACTTCTTCAAGTGCCGAATTTATAAACATATATATAATATGCAGCATGATTACTGAAGAATACTCCGATTTTGAAAGGCTGTATTTATAAAATTAAATAATCCAGGTTGACAAATCTTATCAAAAAATTTTTGTTATGAATAGCCTGGTTGTACCCATCCATTCTACTAACTGAAAAGCTTCTGTTGCCTGAGAAATAACTTCGGAACATTCTTCTCGCGTTACTTAGATGCATGGCACTCTTTAATTGTGAAGTTGTGGACTTTCAAAGCTGATGTATTCTTTTGTAATCATATTTAATATTTGATTATAATCTGTGTAAATAAAATAGGTGTTTCAAAGTCATAACATTTTCCCCTTCTCCGCTACTATGATTTTTATAAATCTTGCTTTTTCCCCCAAGGCATTTCAGTTAGAAGTTGGAATATTAAACAAAAAATTGGATATTCTGGCTACAATTATATATTACCAAAAATATACTAACATAATCATGACTTTCTATGATGTTTAATATGAACTTTATAAAAATTTTAACATAATTATTTTGGTCATTAAAAATTAAGATTATAAGTAAACAATTTTATACAGATGTTAAATTTTTTAGATATTTTCTTCAGTAAATAAAAATAAAAAAAATCTAATGAAAATTTTACCTTGAAATCTTAAAGAATAATTAAAAGTACTTATAAGTTAAACCTATTTTTATCACATTTTTTCAAAAACAATTATATATTTTATTATTAGAAATCTGCATATTTTTACAGATTTTAATGATTTAAAAAAATATGTAAACATTCAAACGTGAAAAAATAGGTTCAATGGATGCAGAAATACTCTATAATTCAAAAATAAGATTTGAATTTTTAAGGAACTTTGGTGGTAAATTTCAGTTTAACAAATATACACTTTTAATAGCACACGTCAATAATAAATTCAAATATTTAGAAAATAAATGTGATTATTAGGGCAAATTTTTGCATGATTTTTATTTTAAAAGAATTAAAATGTTTATAAACTTACAAATCTTTAAAAGTTCTCAACTCTACAAAAAGGAAACAAAATAATTTGTACTGTTCACTGTTATCTTATAAATTAATCACAGTCCTTTCAATTGCATCGTTTCTAGTGCCATATTTAAATTGAAATCCTTTTTCTTGTAATTTCTCTGAATGATGTACATATATTTTCTACTTGTTCACTATTATCTGTAACAGTGCTTCATCAAGCAATTTTCAAACATCTTTAATTTTGAAAGATTTTTATTTGTAATTTCACCTGCATCCAGATAAGTTCTATTGTGTTGTATTGCCAGTGATTTGACAGGAGTCTCATCACTTTATGTCTACTATTCACCACTTTATTTAATCTGTGAAAACAATTCTTTTATCATAGAATTCAGTTTAGATAACATCAACTCTTTTAATTAAATGTACATATTATAGACAACCATCTTGGATTGCCTTCTGACATCAGGGCTATTCATAATAACAGAAAATAACCAATTTAATACAATTTTGTGAAAACAAATTACTTTATAATAGATTACAAATGGTGAGAGATAAAACTGTAGTGCATCTGCCAACAGGGGAAAGCAGAAAATTATTGAAACACTCTGACGGTCATGTAAAAGAAAAAGAAATAGTGTGGCTGTCTGATACATCATTGCAAGGTGATGGAGAAGAAAATATAATTTAATGCCTATTTCCATTTTATGATATAATCAATTTATTGATTGAATATTTTATTTACACAGACTAGAATGTATGTAAATGCATTTTAATGTGTGTATAATTAGTGACTTTGCTCTATTGTATTATTATGCTTTATAGCATGCTAATCATAATAGTTAGTATTTTTTTTTTTCCCGTAAGTCCTTTATTTCTTGTTTTAAAAAAAAATAAAGTTTAACATATTAAAGTGTTTTTTTTTTTTTTTTTTTTTTTTTTTTTTTTTTGTAAATCATTTATTTTTTGTTTCAAGAAAATTAAAATTTAGCATAGTAGTCAATTCAAAAATTAAAATTAATTTTGTCAAGTATGACAACATATGTTTCATCAAAATTATCAATATGTAGTTTCAGGAAGAAACTTATCTTTTTTGGTCAAATGCAGTGTTATTGAAAAGAAAACAAAGAGACAAAGATTGATTATCAAAATACTGGTCATTACTATTCATAGTCTTTTGCTATTTATCAGGTAGATAATGAATATTTTCGTGATAGAAACTTGCTGTTTCAAAGAAAAATAGTCCTCAATCTACTTTCACACATTTTCAAATTTTGTTAACTGATGGTCTTTGAAATATGATGATATTAATCTGAATAAGTGGTAATCAGATGGAGACAAATCTAGAGAATACTCCACTTGCTTGAGTATTCCCAGGAAGAGGAACCGAGTTCATTTTTCTGTTTGTAGATAATTATCATGAAACAATATCACTTTCTACCACCCATGGCCATAAATGGGTCTTTTCCTCCCTCCTCCAAAACATTACTTAATTTGATCAGTTGGATCTGGTAACATTCAGTTTTAACAGTTTCATTGCTCATTGTAAATGACTCCTTTCTAAAACCATCAATCTTACACTGACTCTTTCTTGGCATGAATATTTGTGACTGATGTTGATGGCTGGCCTTTAACAACTTGTGCTTTTCTGCATTGAATAATGCCATACAAAATCCACTTTTCATCATCATAATGATTTTGTGCAAAAAAATCCTTGTGTTTAGAGAAAGCAAATTTATGCAGCTATCAATTTTTTTTTTTGTAAGTTTATTAAGAATCTATTTTCTTTTGCATCTTTCGCTTTGCATGCAATCAAAGTGATATTGCTTGGTGAATAACTCCTCATTGTTCTGCTAACTCTTCTTGAGTTTGACATAGATTTTATCCTGTAAAACTTGGACTCCCAAACCATATTTTTACTATTGAATTACACAAATATTCACCCAAAGTTGAATTAATTATAATTCTATAAATTGAGTGGCATTTTTTCCCCCCATTTGAATATAGAATAGAATGTACTGGCATAAATGCTACTTATCAACATTCATTTCTTATAAAACTGATACACATAAAAGGATAGCTTGTAAATGACTGGCATTTATGTAAAACCACGGCAATTACGAAGCTAAGCTACATATATCCGAAATGGCTGATGAATTGGATGCATTAAAGTATGTTTTTTAATGCAACTAGTTGCAGAGCTGAATTTCTACTTGTGATCTATAATTTGGACTTTAATTATATTTATGTATTGTTATAAGGTATTGCTGTTATGTATGCTCTTTATGCAACAATGTTAATAGATGTTTGTGATGCACATCAGGTATGCACGATAGCCGCTCCATATCCTTATATCATTATTCAACAACACCAGGGTGATTCTTTCTAATTTTGGTATGTCTTTTCTGACATTAGTTGATGAATTACGTGTCTACCACTTATGTCTGTAGAAATTGAACTTGCTTCATTTTCATAATCGGTCACTACACAGTTTATTTTATAGGCCCATTTAAGATTGCATTGTGGTTTTTTTTAAAATAACAGATTATAAGTAAAAAGTTTTTACCTAAATTAATCCCAAATTATATCTCATCTTTTAATGGACTTATACAACTTTTTCCAAAATAATGGCTTAATTAAATAACATATTTCTGGAATACATATATAATTCTTGAAATATTTCTGGATGTGTTTTGTAGAAGACTTGGTACATGTGTTGGGATAATATTGAGCCTCATTTTGTTAGCTATGAATAAGAGACCATATTATCTTCTGTAATTAGTGAAATAATAAGGATTTTGGTAATAAAGTCCATTTTCCTCAGAAACACTGGGATATAATTATAATATTTTCAGTGGGTGTTTGCTCTGAGCTTGCTGCTAGTAGTCATCTGAAATAAAACACAACCTAAGCTGAACATTTTAGCGAGATCTGTTAAGACTGAGATTTTTTTAAATTGGAATTTCATTATCTACAGATTATTATTGCTTAGATTTCTTTTCTTTTTTTTTTTTTTTTTTTAAGTTTCATAAGGATAATATTTCTAACGTTAATTTTGTGTGCAGTGTTAAAATTTGAGAATTTTGCTTGTTTCATTCATTTTTGTTAATTTTACATTCTTTATATTAATATACATTAAATAGTACTATATTTTATAGACATTGCTTGTAAAATTGAAGACATTGTATTAAAATGTTAATTTCATATTTTTTGTAAAATTTGGCTTAATTGCAAAAAATGCACGGTGCCAAATTTGAAGGGATTAATTACGAATATTGTACACAAGAAGTTTATTCTACCTAAAACATAGTAGAAGTATTCACAAGAACTGACATGCTACAACACCCAAGCAGAAAATCACTAATAACAGTAACAATGCCAAGAGAGAACTTTCTGAACTATTTTCTTCTGCTTAATTCTCTCTCTCCGTATAACTGATTGACTCCAGTATTGTCTCCGAACATTTTATAATTTCCCATGATGGGACAAAGAACCTTCTAGAACAAACTCCAGAACTTGAGTCCTAATGGAGTTATTGCCTAGATTCTTGAAGATTCTGGTCCCTTCATTTTTGTAACCTTGTGGTCACATGTATTTTTTACCTATGAGTGGTGGCTAAAAGTATGTACTTTCTCTGTCTTTTTTCTCCAACACTTAGAGAACAGTGAAAACGTTACCAAATTTTTACTTTAAGTATTGAAGACAACATGAATTCTTAATCTCACTTTTAAGAAAAGAAGTGCCGCATTTTTATGATTTTTTTTATTATTATTATGTTGTCATTTTATAAATAAGTTAAGTGGTAAATTTTAAGCTTATTATTATTTGTCATTTGTATTTATTTTTAAATCTGAATATCTTAATATTTTCCAGGTGACTTTGTTGTAGTTGATCCAATTCTGGAAGGTGTTAAAGTTAAAGGTGAAATTGCTATTATTTTACGTAAAGACCAAATAAAACATTATAAAGAACAAGGTGTATGGTAAGTATGTTTCAAAATGTTGTTGAAAATTCTTTTAACTTTCTCAAGTTTTAAAGAAACATTTTTTTAATTATATCTCTATTGATGCTTATTTTAAAAGAATTACTCAAAATATAGGAAGCTAAGTAAATGAATTTTGACAAGATATCTTTATATCAAAATTGCAGGTTTATATCAATCAGTTATTGAGGAGAGATTATTCGAAAAGTCATATTCTATTCTCTTGACATTATAACAATATTAAACATAAAATATATTGCCTTTTTGAAGTTTACTGGATTGTCTAGAAATTCTATTTCTTTTGCCAACCTTATTATATGGTAAAACATTAACAATTTATTAACCTGCTAGTTTGCACGATACTGATAAATTCATCTTGTAATGATGATTCTATGATGACTTTGACTAAATATTTATCTGATTTATATGAATAGTCTTTAGGCATGTTCTTATGCAGTTACTAGGGCATTTAAATAGAAATTAATTCTAAAAATTATTTAAATAATAAGATACAAAATGAGACAAATTTCCCTGTTTGGAAAGTAAAATTGACAGTAAATGAAATATAAGATTTGATAATGGAAATGAGAATAACTTTTAGAAAATTCATTTCATCTGATCTGCTTGACATGTATATTGCATGCTGTACATATTGTTTAATTTGACAATAAAAAATGCCATTTTAATTATGCTTTACAAAATAAGGCATCTGAATAAAATTAATATTAGAATTGTATGTTTTAAATGCTAGTAGCTGTTATTATACATGCACACAAAGGGGTTTCAAATTAAAATATTCCCTTTTGGCATGAGCTTGCAAGAGAAGCAGTGGGCTCAACATTTTCATGCTTGAAAGCTATATATATCAACCTATTGGAAAATTGAATATTGGGAGGGGGGGGACCAGTAAGAAATATTGTATTGTGTAAGAAAATTTGGTATTTGATATTTTCAATATATAATCTGCTTGATTTTCTATGTTCCTTTAATAAACTTTATTTTTGTGTAGCCCCCAAAACCAAAAATCATATGAGGCTAAGTCAGGTGATTGTGGAAGCCATCTTGTAGGAAATATATGATTGATAATGCTATTCTCTGTGAAATGATATTACAGCAATTTTAAACATCAATTGCAATGTGAGGGAATGTATAATCTTGTTCGAATATTGTTATAGCAAGGAATCTACGTTGGTTTAATTCTGGAATGACCACCTCCTTCAACATGTCCTGATTGCATGTTGAAGTTACAGAATAGGCTTTGGTCCTTGAAGGTGCATTTTCTCAAAGAAAAATAAACTAGTGAAAAAGATTGCGGTGAAACTGATTCACACAGTAAGAAGCAGAGAATGCTGGGACATTTTTCTTCAATCTGGTGATGATTCCTCAGTGAACCAGAAATGGCAGTTTTATATGTTCATTTTTCTTTACATGTTAAAGTGAACCTCATTGATTCATGGAATATTTCTTGCTCACATAAGCCGTTATTGCCAGGTTTTAACAATTAGGTAAACAATCTTATTCAGATAACCAATGAGTGCTATTTGCATTGTATGATACTAAGCACTTTAAAATACTTTGATTGCATTATTATTTTGGTAGAAAAGCTGTAACAGCAAAGTATGTCTCAGCAACAAGAAAACTGTTATGGTGATCTAAGAATATTTAGAACATGTTTGTCTTCCTGTCTAGTACAACAGCCCTTTAGCCTGCTTTTTATACAAATTTTGATGCATATAGATGAATATTCTAATTTCTATATTGTGATTACAGTTTATCTGTAGTATAAAGAAATATAATAAATCTGTTTAATTGACGTTGTATCATTCTGTTTTTAATTAATTGTGTTGTTACATTTTGTGTACTTCGAATCAATGACAGGCTCTCATTCATATCTAGCAGCTTTTATCTGACATGTAAACCCACCATCAGATATGAAAACATTTATACAGTATAAATCAATCTAAAATCTTTCCTATTATTAAACTTTTAGCTGTATATCATGAAAAATAGATAAGTAATTGCATTGGATCAACAGTGAATTGCAAATTTTTAAAAGAAAATAAGACCATATTTTCATAGAACCAAATAATTTCATTTAATATTGTCCATATTTGTGTAAGGCATTTTCATCATCCTTCACATAGCAACATAAAAGTACATTTGCAAAACTTTTGGCTTTTATATGCAAAATGTGCAAAGAAGTGTAATTATGCATAATTATTGAAAGTTTAACATTCAAGTAATCTTTCATAGTAAGAAAGAAATAGTATTCTGATGAAGTAATATCAGGATTGTATAGTGGATGGGGCAACATACATTACAATCAAGTATGCATATTTTTATTGAGTAACTGAAAATGTACGTAACCTAGCATTGCTACAATGCAATGTAATTCATTAATTTTCTAATGCTTGTTGCTTTTGTTAATTTTATTCAGTTCTTGGATATATCTATTTAAATTAATCAGATAAGTTAAATCAAATTAAAATTTCAAAGATAATTCCTTTTTAATCTCATTAAAATATTAACTTCTGATAATCAGCATTGGATGTTATCAGTACTAATGTAACTTGCTTATTCCACGAACTTTGACATTGCAGACAATTATTTTGTCTCCAATTATAATGTATTTTAGAAATATATTCCTTTAGTTGTATTTAATGCACAAATGATCAATGTCAAAGAATGGTCTGTTGAAAGATCTTCCTTCGATTCATGAGAGTACCGTAAATTACTTTCAGAGCCAGAGAATTTTCACTGCTTTCTAATACATGTATAGGATACTTAGGATTTCTATGTTATCTCCATATTGATTATCTCTTATCAGTTATTATTTATATTGTTATCTATTTCAACTGGAACAGCCAAAGTGTTGCTCATCTGTGAGTAAATGTACAGAGCATTATACTAATTTCTTCAGTATCTGAAGTCTTTTTTAAAATTGGGTCTAAAGTGATTTGTAGTCCTTAACCTCAATTGCTTTTTAGTCCATTTATGTGACTCCTCATTGAAATATCAGTTAGATTATCTTTTACTTTTTCCATCAACAGCCATGTGAATCAAGAATAGGAAATTGTGTAAGGGATAAATCCCCCTACTTCACATATCACAAACAGAATCTATATCTGTCTTCCTCCTAGCCAACAGGGATCTTCTTGATCATGTTTAGGAGGACTGATTTTATATCCATTATTTTCGTCTTGTAAACACTGGGTGCTCCTTAATTTTACTATATTTTTTAAATCAATAAATATTTTCAAATAAAATTGGTGAATTGTTTTGTGCAAATATGTAGCTTTTATAAGCAATGAAAATTGAATTCTTTTTTATTTCTTTCAGGCCTAAGGCATTTTCTGACCCAAGTGAAAAAGTAGTCAGATGTTCTTCAAATTCTGATGATGATGATGATTTATTTGTAAATACTAATAGATGTGATTATCCTACGTCATCATCAGAAGACGAAGAGGAGGAGGAAGATGATGAAGAATCAGATGATGATGAAGCTGGCTAATAAAATTTTATTTGAAAAAAACTGTGTTGTCATGATTTGCTAACTTGTAAATAAATATTTAAAATGTTTTAATTTAATGGATAATTAATTACATGGAATATTTCATCAGTATTCTTTGTGATAATTTAAATGGAAACTATTATAAGAATAAGTATTACATTGCTTTCATTTGTTTTTTACTAATTCAAATCATATCTAACAAATATTATGAATAACATCAATGTGATGGTAAGTTTTCAGACTCAAAAAGAGTCAGTTCTTTTGTAAGCTTAAAATCAAGCTACGAGCTTGGTTACTGTGGAATCTCACTCAATGAGCATAATTCATTCCCAAATCTTAATTGTAATGTGAAACATTCTTTAAGCACAACCATATTTTCCGTGTAAAATGAGATAATGCATTCCATTCCGAAATAAAATGCTCAAAAAAAAAGTTGATAATAATATAATTTTATTTTTTATAATGGATAAGATATTTGTCTTTGGTTATGCTTCAAAATCTGATGAAAATGAGACACAGTATTATTTAATATTAAATGAGTTTATAGCATGCGTAGCTGGCCTTATCGTGATACTTCTCAACTTATGATACAATAATTCCTTATGCGTTCAGGTCTTCTTTATTTCACTGGAAGGTTGTTGGTCTGTTGCATCTATTTCTTCTTGCCACATATCCTCTGCATCTTTATGCTGTGATACAGAATGTAGTTTCATAAGTTCTTTGGTAGTTCTAGTTATATTTTTTTGATCAGCTCAGCTCATCAGTGCTGTTTCTATCCAACTCTAATCCCAAAATTATGGACAAGGATAAAATCCCATTGATTAAGGCTTCATAGTCACCTGCTGAAACATCTTGGACCTGTATTCAACAACACTATTCGATAAAAAAAACTTTTTCATGGGCTCTCTTCAAACAAGTGCTGAATACAGACTGATGCAAATTAATACAACATGTGATTTAAAATGGGACGTTAATATAATTAAATCAACATTTGATGTCACTGCATATCCTCGCCACTTGTTCTGTGAAACATTCCTCATTAAACTAAGTTTTTTTTTTTAATGAAACTTACTTTGATAAATAGATAGTGCAGTAAACTATTTTATAATACTGAGCAGCATTTAATGTATGTAATAGTTTTTTTCCTTTCTAATTTAACATGCATTTTTAAACAAAATTTCTGTTATATAGAATTTGAAAAACTATTATTTGGGAATAGTATTTCAGTTCTGTTTTAATTTCTAATTATATTTAACTTTGATATTCTTTAATTTTCATTTTTTGTCAGCTCAATTAATTTTCACTGAATCTGAAACTGGACATTTAATGAAAGAGAAACCTCAATACTTTAATATCTTCAGAGAATTTTATATATTTCTTGGCTTTCCTAGATTGTTTAATCAGAATATTGATTTAAAATAATTAAGTTCTTTGCATATATTATAAGCCTATTTTTATTTGATGATTTTTTAATGAATATATATTTTAAAGTAATAATTGGTATCTGAAAATATTGCAAAATGTATTAAATACAATTTTTTCCACTTTGTAAACATTTTGAGTGATTGACAGTTGCATTTGTTGAAGATGGTCATATTGTTTGGCAGTTCTAAAAAAAAACGCAAATTCACCTTAAAGGGCATAATTTTTCCCTCTATACATCAAGTCACTGTAAAGCTTTTAATTTTTTGTCGAAAATAATTGTGAATAAATTTTTTAATAAATTTGATGGAAACACTGATATTTTTCTAATTTCATGCAACATATATGAAAATTTCAAACTATATATATTCTATATTCACAAATATTTATAAAATGTGTTATCTTTAGCATCAAATTTGTACATTTAATTTAATAATTAAATCCTAGCTTTTGTAGAATTTTTTTATTATGTACATTTTTCTGTAAACTATATATTTCAGTGTTTCGTAAAGAAAGTGCATAAACGTTTTAAGTGGACAAATGACATCAACTTCAATAATTTTCAAACTAAAACAATTACTGAAATAAGATTGAGAAAATGTTTACGAAAATCATTTTTAATCCTTCTCTTCACTTGAAATTATTGTATACTTCTTTCCTTGCTTTTATTATTTTTAATTTCTCTAGCATGTGACATATTTGTTAAGGAAAGCAAAACAGAATCCTTGATTCCAAATAGTGAGAATTATTTCTTGGAAACTTAATGTATTTGTATAAGAAATTATAGCTGTATTTCATTTTTTGTTGCATATATGGGAGGTTTAATTAGCATTTTTGAGGTGCAGGAAACTATGAAGTTAGCTAGGTTGTGGCAATCAAAATATTAAAATGGTATCAATGTAAAAGTTTTTTAAAAAAATAATGTATAAAAGGGCTGATGTAAAGTCAAAACATTTAATGACTGAATAAATGAAATAGTACTCTAAAATATTTAAGAAATGAATAAGTGGATAAGATATAATGACTAAAAAACAAAAAAGATGGATATGTGTTTGCTAAATAAAATTGTGGACATTTAAAAAAAACAGCAAATGTTTTCGCTCAAATTCGTACATTTTGATAGGTTATGACATGACAGTTGCATCATGAGCATGTAAGTGAACGTTCTCCTAATAACAAATGAAAATAATTATGTGTGCTCATTACGATCCCGAGATAAAATTATAAACGGTTTTCTATTCATAGCGAAAGCCAAAGCTCCATTAGATAATTTATAACATGGTAGTTTATTGTTTAAAGGTCCTACTGCTTTTGCTATTTCGAATTGGGAGAAGTGTTTTAGCGTGCTTTATCAAATGGCACGTAGGGACAACAATTTGGGGAGGGGAAGTACTCGTTTATTTGGCAACGTTTCCTTTTTTTTTTTTTTTTTTTTTTTAATCTAACATTCGAATATGAAATGGTACCTAAAAATAAAATCACGATAAGTCAGTTTATTAAAATGTTCGAGAACCTTTAAAAATAAAAGATGATAATAAAAATGAAATGATTTACCTTACTAGAAAATACTTAGAGAGTCGGTGTAAATAATAAATTTGTTTCCGGTTGATGAAAATTTCTTCTAATGCATACAAAATAGGACTTGCTTTTGCTTAAAAGGAAGAATGAAATGTAAAAAAAATTACTGCATCTGAAAAGATAACGACAGCGATATGAATACCTAATTTTGTTCCATTTATATAAATTTGAAGAAACTATTCATATTATCATCTGTGTTAAAAGAAAATTTGTTGATAAATAACATCTGTTGTCCCAGATTTGAAATTTGTACGTTAGTAGCTTTCCAAAGTTGGAAAATGTTTACTCCCTGTGAAATTCTGCGTAAAGTGAACTTTATTTTGAAAGAAATTTTTGAACTCGTAAGTAACATTGGCGAAAAGTAGTGTATTTTCAGAAATTATTATTAGCCAAATTGCCAAATAAATAAATTTGAAGAAAAATTGAATCATAAAATATTTGCATAGCAATACATTATCAAATGTGTTATGTTATGCTTCATTATGTAATTAGGAAATATTCTAAAAACTCGAGAACAGATTCGGAGTGCTATGTGATGAACCGATCATGGTTTTATGAGTCTTTTCCTTACAGATCCTTAAATTTTTACTATCAAAGTCTAGCTTAGAGTAACACTGACGTTTTAAATAAATTTAATCATAGAATTTCTGTCTGCTCTCCTTAGTAACTTTACTCGTGGGATAAATATGAGCTTTTTGTCGAAAGTTATGCACTCTTCCCATCCAAAAAAGGAAAGAAAAGAATAACGAATCTCGTCTAAAAAGGATATGATTTCACCATTAAGTTTGATTTCAGGATTAAACTACAGATTTCGTTACGATTGGAATGGGCATCCGTAATTTTGCATGTACAAATGGTAAAGCTATTATATTGCGCCATTGTGGTGTTGCTATTGGCGATATGCGAGGATCGAACGCGGAACCTTCTGGTTCGTAGCCGAGTAACATGACCACAAGACAAGAGAAATTTCTCATGTCTCGTAGCTGTTATCTGGCTTATAAGGCGTCACCACAGAGGGATGTTATTAACTGCAATTCTGTGCGTTATTATTAAACGTTACTTTTTCAAACCCTTTCTTCACCTGAAACTATCGGACACTTGTTTTTCTTTTATGTTATTTTTGTCTGATACATGAAATGCCTATTAAGAAAAGCAAGATAGAATGAAATCATTGTTTCCAAATAGTGACAGTTGTTTCTTGGAATTATATTGTATTTTATATAAACACTAGCCGCCATTGGCGATCAGCCGGTTCGCCAATCTTAATGTTCCTTAAAATTTTAATAATTAAATATATTATGCAATTCCTACTTTAATAGCTTCTTTATTAAAATATTTTAAAACTTCAAATTTTGATAGACATATAATTCACTCATAATATTATAAAGGCCTTCAGTCATAACGTAATATGATTCTGTCTAATTTTCTGTTAGCTCCTGTAGAATTTATGCTTTAAATTAAATTGGAAAGGATTAATATGCAATTAATATAATAATATATTTTTACTGAAACAAATCCTTTTTTATAATATGATTACTGAAAACAGAGTCACTGAGTGTTTTAACTTTATGGGCACTAAAGAATATCTTTCTTAATTTATGTAATATCTCAAGAATTTGTCAACAAAGTTTTCTCAGATTCATCATGAGCAGATCAATTTATTAACAATGTTTAATTTTAAATGGATCAAACACTAAGAAAATAAAACGAATCGTTTAAAATAATCTGTTGAAAACAGGTTTTAAAAAACTATGTACTTAAAACTCTAAGCATATATAAAAAATATATAACTAACATAAATACAATTTAATTACAAAAGTATACAATTAACCTAAAAATAATATAAATCAGGTCCGCATCCGTTGATAATAATTGTCAACAATCGGGACTCAATGCGCATGCGTGAATTTTCAATGCCAGTTACGGTAACGCAAATACAGGAATTTTTCTACGCCAGTTGGGGTAACGCTATGCAGATTAGAAATTTTTAAATCCCTTTATTCTTTTTTATTTTAATTCAAAAGTACTTCAGAATGAATCTGAAAGCTCGATTAATTAACAATGTTTAATTTTAAATGCATCAAACATCAAGAAAATAAACAGAATCGTTTGAAATAATCGGCCGAAAAATCTTAAGACTAGCCTCATTAGAGAAGCGGAAAAAACTGAAGCTTTACTCATTTGGCAGTGGGGAAAATGAACAGATTTTTTGGCGGGAAAGTTAGTTTTTAATTAATAATTAAAATTCTAATTAAAAATTCAAAAATGGGACCCCAGGTGCACATATTCGTCCACCAATGTTTACATGTACCAAATTTGATAGCTGTAGGTCAAACGGTCTGGCCTGTAGAGCGGCAACACACACACATCCTCACATTGAGCTTTAAATAATTACTGGCCGCCTTTGATGACCAGCCGGTTCGCCAATCTTAATGTTCGTTAAAATTTTAATAATTAAATATTTTATGCAATTCCTACTTTCATAGATTCTTCATCAAAATATTTTAAAACTTCAAATTTTGATAGCCATATAATTCACTCATAATTTTATAAAGGCTTTCGGTCATAACGTAATATATGTCTCTCTAATTTTCTGTTAGCTCCGGTGGAATTTATGCTTTAAATTAAAGTGGAAAGGATTAATCTGCAATTAACATAATAATATTTTTTACTGAAACAAAGCAATATGATTACTGAAAACAGAGTTTAAACTTTATAGACACTAAAGAATATATATCTTAATTTATGTAATATCTCAAGAATATGTCAACAAAAGGTTCTCAGATTCATCATGAGCAGATCAATTAATTAACAATGTTTAATTTTAAATGCATCAAACACTAAGAAAATAAACAGAATCGTTTAAAATAATCGGTCGAAAACAGGTTAAAATAAACTA
>JAPMOR010027578.1:1215213-1241085 GCA_026543865.1 Argiope aurantia
CACACATATATATATATATATTGGATTAGAATTAGATGTGCTTCGTTTTCTTTTCCAGGGGCAGGTTCAAAATGAATTTTTAATAGGAAATGGAATGTCTGCAAAAGAAATTTCAAATGTAGTAAATAAAGTTAATTCATAACATTCGGAAATGGGCTTGTCTTCCAAATGCAATTAAATGTATGGTAAGTCAAAAATGTATTCACTTTTTTTTTTCAGCAGTACTGAACAAGCTACAGATTGAATAAAAATTTCCTTTCTAGACAGTTTCTTGCCTTTTCAGTGTTTTTAGCCCAGTAGTCCATAAACTTGTGTCCCAGGTAGAGATGCATAATCCACGATTTTTTAAATAACAAATAATTTTGCTATTGTTATTTTTAAATATTTGTTCCAAATATCTGTTATTTCAATCATATTATAAATTATTACTTAATATTAAATATAAAATTTATTAATTGTAAGTAATACATAATTTACTTTAATTACTTACTATTGCTATAATATATTACTTAATAATTTACTTTATTACTTAATTTAATACTTAAGTAACGTGTGATGGAATTAACTTATCTGTTTCAGCTTACTTTTTAAATTTGATTTTTTTTTCAAAACTTTTTATTTAATTTCTTTATTGGAGTAAACTATTTTGTGAAAAATTTGAATTAAATATATATGTCATTTCTATAAATTGTTTACTTTAGTTCTATGTTCTACTAATAGATGGCGCCAACAATAAACGGGATATATGTAAAGTCAAGTTACAAGCAATTAAAAAGGATTTGTATGGAATAGTGCATCATTAAATGTGAATATCTGAAGGTCAAGATCACTCTCATGAAGTGGAGCGGCGACTTCACACTTTCCAGTAAAATCACCGCTCCGATATTCAGTGATATGCAATTCAATGATACGATAATTCCAAGAATAACCGGCCCGTTCACTTTTCAAGCCATTCACAGATTTCTGCTTTTCTGTTTCGTTCGGGAGCTTCCATTGGACAGGTCTTATCGATTGTTACTTTCCAGTGAAGACACCGCTCCTGTAAATTTCAGTGATATAGTATCGATTGTTACTTTCTATCGTGATCCAAAACTTGTAATCGAAATATCACCAGTAAGATCGTATCAAGGATTTGAATCACACCCCTCTTTGAAAAGTATTGATCACTGTTATTTGTGACTTTTTGATATTGGTTACTTAATAACCGCTCGTAAAATATTCGTCATCCCTAGTCCCAGGAAGCACAGTCTGTTGAATATTGTTGTACAATATTGCGAATATTGATCAATAGTTTTGTTTCACTAGAGGTGTTTGCAAAGAAGATTTTTGCGTGAATGATCAGTCATTTATGCACCGCATTTCGCACGGTTTTTGTCGCTATTCATTTGTTCTAGTCGTTTCGAAGTTTCTGTTGTCGTTTGTGCACGTGTCCCTGTATTATCTGAAAGGTGCTTAATGAGGTAAGAGGGAACCAATGACGGAAAAGGTATAAAGGAAATCAAATGATTTATTAAGAAGAGAAGTGCAATGTGCAATGTACTGTGATAAAGTAAAAATTAGTGATTGTTGTAAAATATATCAGGCTTATCAAGTATTGCTTCTGAAAATTAATGTATCCGAAAATTGATGAGTTGTTTGTTTTGTGTTCAAGGGACTCTTCGTATGACAAATTTTTGATATGATACCAATCGAAAAATAGAGACGAAATCTCAGGTAATCATGATAGTAGCCATGCTATAGACCACCTTATTCAATTGGTCGATCAGAAAAGATCATTTATAGATAGTTATATCACCGCAATGTGCTAGTACTACACCAAGCTTACTACGCCATCGGATATTGTTCAAACACCCTCCAACAAATATGACGGAAATCTTGTATATGTATATGATAACATATATTTACAATGTTAATAAGCAACATGCAAATTAACATCCGCTCTCACATTTGTTTTGAATACCGATTACATCATTACGAATAAAGAATACATCCGTGAAAAATACATATATCGTAAATTATGTACGTACGCCGTAATAGATAGGATGATCCAGATGCTGATGTTCTTGCGACAACGATAATCTACCACAGTAAGTACCCAAGTAAAAGCAAAATATTCTATAATATATTGTAGATATTTAGGAAATACTAAACAATATTGTAAATACCGTATAAAAATATTGTACAATATGTAAGAGTATTGAAATGGCACTGAAATTTTTAAAAGCTTAATATAGTAACAATTTGGCTCAAAATTATTTGCAGTTGCTTGACAATTCATCTAATTTGATAATTTGCTCCAAAATATTAATTAGAATAATTTTTCATTAAAATACAAATATTATATAATATTCTACTATATTTTGAAAACAATATTGAAAATTCTACATTGAACAAAGTTAAACGATGCTTTGCAATCAATCTTGTAAATTCTTCAATTATCTATGTTAATCAACATTGGGAGATAATATTGAGAATGATATATTTTGATATAACATTATTCTTCATTTTTATGTTTTTGCTTTGAGTGATCAGACAATAAGGATAAATTTTTTGATATTTTGTTTTTAATTTATTTATTTATTTAAAGTAAAATAAATTAATATTAGAAAATGGAGGAAATGGTAAATAAGGAAGATTAAAAGAAGCAAAGTAAACAAATAATTACGTATTAAAAATTGTTTATGAAAATATTTTTAGCCAACTTTTACTATAAATAGAACATGCAAAAATCTTTATGTTTAAGCGAACTATCAAAACTTTTGATGAGCAGCCTTTGTTTCACAGAAAACTTTATTTTATCTTTCTCTTAATATTGAATTTTTAATTTTCCCAACTAAATATCGGTAACTGGTTTCGGAAAAATATATATATATTTTTTATTTCCAATATATTTAGCCAACTGCGTATTCCGCGATTTCCGCGGATTTGCAAGCAGTCCATTTTCTACTGCATCTCGCGTTTTTCGCAACATAGAGTGTTTGTTTTTATGTTCACAGAATTTTATTATATCATATTATTATCTTGTAGCATATAGCATCAGTTCACTTTGTTTGAAAAAATATTTAAACTTACTTGCAAATATCGCATCTAAATAGTTATTTCAAAAACTGACGCAGTCAAAATGTTAAAAGTTATTACATTTGAACCGAGTTTCCATAATTTATTCTCTTATAATTCTTTATTGCAATCGAAATCACTTCCCGTTTGACTTCAAATCATATTCCAAACTTGAAATTTAAAAATAGTTATTAAAAAAAAGGGTTAAGGGATTTTAAGTGCAGGACATTCTTATCGAGCTAAACACACAATTATCATAATCACAAATCATATTTTAAGGTCTCGCTGGCTCAGTGGATAAGACACCGCTTGTAAATAAAACGATACCGTTTCGAGTCTGACTAAAATTTTATATGGACACTTCCTCCTCATATAATATTTGCATATATTGTTTTCCTCTCATATCAGGAATGATATTTAAATATGCGCTTTGCACTTCAAGGAATGCTTTTTAACAGATTAATTTTCGCAATTATAATATTGTTGCTTCATTTTAGTGTTTTTTACAAAACATCCTGAAAATCTGAATTTAGATTTCCCTCCCCCTTTAAAGACGGAAGGGAGGATGCTATATATCCACTGAGTTTAAAATTTATCTCTAATTTGAAAATATTCGGGGCTTTTGCATGATATTTGCTTTTTGCCTTGTTTCAGTCAATAGTATTTATGGGAAAAGGGAAATTGAGTTATTTTTCCTCCCCCAAAATTAATTTATATGTAAAACAAAAATTAGAACAAATATTGAGCCTTTGACCCATTAATAACTAATTGATCCTTTTTGTCACTAAAGTACGAATTAAGGAGTGAGTGATTAAGACTCCTATCTATCACTCCAATAGAATATATTTTCATATTTTCAGGTTTATAGATATTTAAAATTGAAGATATTCTGTAAAATATTCTTGAAGATATCATGAGAAAGTGCAATAAAATTAACTGTGTATACGTTTCTTTATTTTCAAAAATATTATAGGATATCTCCATAAAATTCTATATTCAAAATATCCTGCAATATCATGAAGGCAGCGTAGTTGTATTTTGTGCTAATAGAATGTAAACTAAAAAAAAAACATTAGAGGTTAAAAACACATTTTGATAAAAGAGGAGGGCGAAGTGAGCTCTGTTTTTATATCGAAAAACATTTTGAAAGAAATTTGAAGGAAAGAATTAGTCTACATGATCAAATGTTGAATCAAATGAAAATATATTCCTGTTCAGATGAATAATTTTAAATTATACATGGAGATTTGGTTTTATGATATGAATAAATTTTTATATAATCATCATTTAACTAGAATGAAAAACACAATTTACATTACATGATGTATGTTTACAAAAAGCATTTGCTTTCGTCTAAGTGACACAAATGATGAAGTCATTAATTTATCATTTCCAAAAGTTAGGTGGCAGCATCAGAATGGCTCTAGGACCGAGTCGTACTTCTTCCCACTGGATGTCATCAACTTGCAGTTCTCGATCATCAAGCAAGAAGTAGCGTCCTGTAGGCCACAGGCAGTAATGCAGAAACCTATTGACACAGATATAGGTAGTGGCTGGCACACAGATCATTGATGTATATGTATGCAATATATGCAAGGCAGGGCATCACACAACAAATAAATTGGCACAAAATTTCATAACATGCACATTTTTCTAAAAGATCTACATGATCAGAAAAGATAATAACATATAATGAGGATGCTTTATGAATTGAATAAAGAATAATGAGCCATTAAAATTCGCTTATACCAACATGAAAACTGCCTTTTCAACTAGATGCAGAGGATGTGAGAGCAATCCTGTTAAAAATAGTTTTGAAAAAAAATTAAGGAAATAGCATTTACCTTTGTTAACAGAATTACTGATTCAGAAAGTCGAGAAAAATAGTTTTGTTAAAAAAAATGTCAAGTGTTATGAAAGTGAAATGGTGGAATAGACGGAATATGAAAGATTTAATTAAAATTTTTTTCTCTGTGTCTTCTTTACCATGTTTGAACACGAGATAACTTCAAATGCTTGTTAAAATACGTGTTAGTTTCTTTTAGAAGGGTTTCAAATCACCAAATTTATTAGGCATATTTAACATTATATATCGAAAGTTAACCTAAAATGTAACTGTTCAAGTGAAAAATCAAAATTGCTCACTTTAAGTGACATTTCACTCGTTTCGACCGGAAGTTATCATAGTAATGAATTTTTTTCTTTGAAATATCCTTTTTCTTTGCATGTATATTGCACCAAAAATAAGGCAAGAAAGTGTCGATTTGAAAATGGACAAATGAAATTCGATCTATCTATTAAAATTAATTTAGATTATTTTTTTCTAATTTTTTTTATATAATCTAATAACAAGAGGAGAAAATAAGAATGAAAAATCAAATTTATACTTATACCAGAGATGGCAATTAAAGCTGTATCGAAGATTTGAATGATAAGAAAAAGCATGTTCGAATTTGTTTTAGATTTGAATACAACATCATGGGGCAGATGTTGCTGTGCACTTGTCAATTCCATATTATTTTGGTTGAATACAGAGAAAACTTTCAAACAAGCTTGGGAAATTTAGACTCATGTGACCGTAAATATCCATAGAATAAAAAACACAGTTCCAATTTTTGCGAGGAATATAGTATTTCTTGTCAAATTAATAGTGTTATTAGACTTCAATGTAGGTGTTTGCTCAAAAAGCAGGAAACAAACTTGTGGCATGAAATAATTCAGGGAAGCAATTTTTCTAAATTGGAAATGAAGAATCATGTTGGTGTTACACAACAATACTAGACCGCAAGCTTGATGTTTCTCTCTTTTGACGAAATACGTTATTGTTTCCATAGTCAATTTTTTTTGAACAAACGAAGGATTTAGGCACTGCATAATGACATGATTTTGATATTATAATCTGCTTTAGTACTGTATTCTTTTTTGAAATTGTACCATTGAAATTGATGTTTGAATTGTTACAATAACTAATTTTTAAGGCCCGCTTTTGTTTCTTATTCTTACACCAAGAACTGTTGAAGAGGGTTTGTAAAATTTTACTTTGCCACTTTTTTAATCAATTTGTATTCAATAAAAAATATCAAATTTAGGTGCAATACATTTATTTAAAATGTTTTTGTTGAAAAATCGGGTTTACGAATACTGGGGCTGAATTTGAGATATAGATTTGTGTATTGTATTCGAACTGCAAATTTTTAAAATCGGAGATAACGAACGAACACAGAAACATTTTGAAAATTCAGCATGAAACTTGCAACAGAATCAGAGAAAATATTGAAAAGAGATACTGGGTAACGAAAATAATATGCTGTTTTAAGATACCTGGTATGCTGACAAAATAAAGACAATGAATGATTTCTGAATAATTTGAGCGAGATAGAACAGAATGTAAATACAAATTCTCAAGTAGACAAAGTGCTGTAATTCATTTCCTGAATCGAGTGAATAAAAATTCGATTCCATCTGTTGGTGATGCTTTTTCATTTCTGCAATTGTTAACAAGTATATATGGAAATAAAAAAACGAATAATGAATATATTCTTCATATACATTATAAAACTGATCTATACACAAATTTAACATCTATCAGCTACTTGGCATGAAGAGTGCTTAAATTCTTTTGAGTTTTTCCAATTGTAAATATAACTTGCCATTTTTTGTTGCCTTTCAGTTTGCCCGTTGGCAGCTTGAAAATATTTCTTTCTTTCCCATGTCGAATTTCAAAAGTGATGGGTCCATCATCATCAGGGTCCAGGACACTTTCCAAGGGAATGGGCTTCACCTTGCGTCCAACTTGTTCCTCGTACCTTGAAACAACTTCTTGAAGTTCTTGTACTGTAAAGGCATGTCTCATCTTCGAATCGATGTTTTCCGCAGACATTTCGATGACAATAGTGTCCTCCGGGTGGACATCTGGCCCCAAGCGTTGGCTAATAGCTGCTAAAAGAGCTGCTGGGACCCTTCTCGGAAAAGGGTTTGTAAGTGATGGGAGGCTATTGGATGCCTTAATGCCACCTAAGTTTGAATGAAAGGGGCTAAATGTCGAATTCTCTCTTTGATCTTCCTCTAAGCGATCCCAGCTTTTAGAACGATTGACTGATGCCCTGGTTTGTTTTTCTTTAAACTTGGGAGCTGTTTGAGTTATTTGTGGTAGTGTGGGAATGCGACTGCCTACAAAAGAAAAGCAACTTGGTATTAAAGAATGTAAAAAGTGAAGCATTCAGAGCAATGCATTATCATTATATACAATAGAAAACGGTTCAACCACAGCTGTTTCACACTTAATCTATAGCGACTCTTCATAGAAAAGATCTTTAAAGGAGATATCATTAAATTAAAAAGCACTTTTCATAATTTAATTTTTTAAATTAAAAACTTCTTTATGTACGTTATACTTTTCTGAAATACATTTAATTTAAAGTGGGGGTGATTATTCTTTCATATTTCTCTTGCATATTACAGAAATACCTATCCATATCAAATATGGGTAGTAGAACACAGCCACTGCCATTTGCAAAATTTTCTTTTCTAAAATGGATTGTGATTGTGCATAAGAAGTGCTATTCAGAAATTCTGCGATAAGAAGTGCTACTCAGAAACTTGGTATCATTCAGTCTTGGGATTATGCTAAATAGGATGCAAAATATTGTGGAATTTTCATTAAAAAAAAGAAGAAGCAGAGGTTATCTTTGCATTAATATGTTCACATTTTACACATTTTAGTCTACACTAATAATTAATTTCTAACATTTAACCTTATCTATTACTGCTTACAATAGCCTAGAATTTTCTTCATACCGTGAACTGCGGAGGATAGAACCTTTAAGATAAACGTTTCCAGGTTCAAAACCCGATTAAAGAAAAGCATTGTGTGTAGATCTGGTGCATATGCTGGAATCAATTCTCTCGTTGGTGTAGATCTGAATTTTGAAAAAGAACGGCTTGGGTACTGTCGTTTCCATCATCTGATCAAGACTGAAAATTACGGCATCCATCCCAAAATAGCTCTCACATAGCTTTTAAAATAAAACTAAATTTTATATTACAATTCTATAACAAGAAGAATGAAGAAGAAAATGACTCATAATTACAAGCTTCTTACTAAAAATAATGGTAGTCTAACATGTCAATTTAAAAAAAGTAACAAAAATTTTTATCTGAAATATCATGAGATGAAAATATTTTAGACTTGATTCATCTGGATTGGTTGTCTCAATCGCTGCAATCTGTGTGTTACAATTATTATATCTCACAGTTTACAAAACGAAAACCAGCAGAAAAATATAATGATGCTGATAAAAAGATAATAAAGATATTTCTATGAAGTTAATATCCTGAGAAATAAGTTTTTTTTGTATGTTCTCATGCACGAAATATACAAATAGAAACTATTGTAATCGATAAAAAAAAATCAAATTCAAGGGTTTGAAGAATTTGTAAGTTTCAAAGTCCCGGAATTAAAAAAACACGTTTTTGGAATTCTTTCTGTCCGTCTGTGAACACAGTAACTCAAAAACATTTTGAACTAAACAGATGAAATTTAGAATATCGACTTCAGACCAAATTTGCTGAATTCTGTCAAATTTTGAACGAAATATATTCAGAGGAAGCTTTTTTGTCTAGCTGTTCGAGTACAAGTGAACTCGATTATTATAAAACGAAGATAACTCAAAAACGCAACGACTTAAACATATAAAATTTGTTACACAGTTTTAGAACTGAAATTACAGATCCTAATTAAATTTTAAGCAAAACCCATCAGAAAATTATCCGTCTGTACATTCTCATGCATGCAAGCCGGATAAATCAAGAAAGCAATGACATAAATATTGACATTCGATATGCGGTCTTGTGACTGCAACTATTGTTCCATGTTAAAGTTCGGTTACAATCAGTCTGCAAAAAAGACGACCAAAATACATATTTGTACAATGGATTCATAAAAATGCTAGATACACTCCAAATATCCATATTAGTAACTATTGTTCTCTTAATACCATGCAAGGTATTCGCGGTCTTACCAAAGGTCCACAATTTTATGCGTAGTTGGGATGAGGGACAAGACCTTTATTGCAAAATATGTGAAAAAGCTTCGGGGACACCACTCTTACTGGTTGAATTTGTTGTACAATCTAGAGCTGAATTAGTAGTTGCAATATCTTTAGCCTTGTATTTTTACTTCTCGTATACGTAGTATAGAAACAGTATAGTAATCGTCAAACTCGAGGTTTGACAAATTTCCACATTTTAGACTTCCCCGAGTTCGAAAAGCACATTTTTGGATAATGTAGATTTCTGTCAAATTTTGAGCAAAATTCGTTCAGAGGAAGTTTATCTGTTTGGTTGTTCAATTGCAAGTTTATACGATAACTACAAACAAAGAGAACTAGATAGATAAAATTCAGTACGCAAGATTAACATCTCGTATAGTCCAGACACCTATCGAAATTGGAGTCAAATCCAGCATGGATTGTCTATCGGTCTGTACTTTTAGAAACATGTAAACGTGATAACTGAAAAAACGAAATTTAGTATGAGATTTTGCGACTACAAGTATAGTTTTGTGTCAAATTTTGGTTTCAATCGGGTGGGAAAAACGCTTCCGCAACACAAATTGGATTTTCGAATACTATTAATAGCACAGCAGGGATTGATCACCAAATAACTAGCAAGGATGACACGATAGATTCAGTAAAAATGCTAAATTCACGACAAAGATTAATATTTTCTAGCTATTGTACGCCAATACTATGCAAGGTGTTCTCGGAATAACACCTTTAATGCAAGAAAGTAATAAAGAGATTACTATAGTTGGTTAATGAATGATTTTTGAAACCATGTTCTTGTCTAAATTCACTCATTTCAGTTTTGTTTCATGAATGTAATTAAATTTTAAGGATCGTTTCTGATCTCTTCCAACACTGTTAAAGATTTTAATAAATGGATTAAAATTTTTCAATACTATTGATATCGTAACCGTCAACATTCCGTATATTTTGTCATGAATTTAATTTTTTTCCTCTTCTTTGTATGTTGCTATATTAAGCTGAACCTGTCTTTCATATTTGAGCACATATATAAAATTTGGGTTTCAATCAATTGAAAGAAACCCATCCAAAATACATATTCAGTTTTCTTTCTATACTACAATGCGCACAATTCTAAAGTTCGGGATTCTAAAAATAAAAATCTAAACACTTATGGCTTTTACGGCCGTACCCAATGTCCACAATTTTATGCAACGGAAGGAGAGATGACATCTTTATGGCATAGTATGTGAGAAAATTCCGGGGTGGGGGAGCACTTCAGTAGATTTTATTTCATAACATAATGAACCAGTAGTCGGCAATATAATGTTTAATATATTATAAAGCAACGCAGAGCATAACCTACCTGATTTTTCAGATTGTGCGTTATGATGACATTTGTGCGTCTCGCACATGCAGAGTTCATGACGTCTTTGTGAATACTTCCTGTATGGACCCAAATAAATCCTCTCTTGTAAGTCCTTTGAAACAGACTAAGAAAAAAATAATTTTGATTAACTTTCAGAAAATTATTTTTTGTAACTGATTTACTTCAAGCCTTTGTTAAGAGAAAATGTCGTCTTCACTAAAAAAAAAATTAAATAATTTTGGGATTAACTGTCATTTTTAATAATTGTGTAATAGAGTAAATTAATTTGATGTACTTCTTTCAAATATGGCATTCTGAAATTTATTTAGGTAAATTGCTTAGCAGCCAATTGTTTTTACAACTATACTGAAATTATACAACAGTTTTTACAATTATATAATTTTATACTGACGCATATTACTATGTTTTTGTAATGATTTTTTCACATTTTCTGTCAATTCATCATTGCGACCATACATTTTGTCGGAAAGTCTTCAAAAAAATAACGAGGAAGTCCAAGTCTATGAAACCAGAAACAGAAAGAGTAATTATTCAACTCTGAAAGTGTAATTATAATAAAAGTGTAATGATGTGATCATCAGTGAAATTATTGCATTTTAAAAATCATAGAGCTCTTGCAACTTTGGCGAGCTGCTGGTTTACAAAGAAGAGTAGTTGCATTTAATTTTAGTTAATTCTTTGATGTATAAGTTGATGTTTATGATAACCGCAAAGAAATATTTAAAGTGTCTAAGTGTAACAAACATATTTCAATAACTTACACTTGTTCTATTTACTATATACATGAGTCTTCCTCATAGAATCGAGCACCTTTGCATCATAAAGGTACATTTCAAATTGCTTGTTTTCTTTTGCGGAAATGTAATTTCACTTTTAGATTCCTCATGTAAACTGTGCAGTAATAAGCAAGAATTTTTTTCCTTAACTTTTAACGATGGGAGAAAATCGTGTACTTAAAAAATTGACGAAATAATGAAAATGGTTTGAATTTCCTTGCAACAATAAGGTAAAAATATGGTTGAAAATTAAACACGAACGTTTTTAAAAATTTAATAAATTTAAGAAAAACTTGCTCGATAACTAAATCGTTGTTATCAAAAAGGAAAATTTAAAAATTTTAAAATGATATCAAGATTAATTTTATGTAATAATATGTTAAGAACTTATCATGGATAAAAGTCAAAATTTTACTTAATTTTTAATTAATTAATATTTTCCCCAATAAAACATTCCGATGATGCACATTTCCACCAATCAGAGTATACCTATGTTAAATGAGATAGCTCTAAGTCTAATGGTTTGCACTATAAGGCGCCAACAAATACAAATGCACGCGTGTGCACCGCTTTTATCTGTATTATTAGTGGAGATAACATATTTTGCTATATGCAACCTACCTACTCTGTTGCTGTTAAATTATAAACTTCCTTTACAGAATAAGCTCCAAAACGAATATATTAGAATTCAGCCTATTAAAGCAGGCAACTAATTGAATACCTGCAGAAGAAAGAGAAAAAGATAATCCTGAAATAAACCCCAGATAATAGACCGTTGGAATTCGCCAAAGGACTGGCAATTAATCAGAATAAAGCCTGAATTGGCTTCAGAATTAGAATTATTAAAATCTAGAGTGAAAAGAACTTCTCAGCTTAGAATTCACTGACAAAAGAGCCTTATCATATTTTCCTGGTAGAAAGCAAGAGGGCCGAAAATTTCCAAGATATTATCAACGAGAAAGTACTACACTAAAAAATGTGAAAATCAAGCAGTATAGAAGAAAAACCAAAGCCATGATCTGCTATCAATGGGAAAGATTTTACTACAGAGCGCGGAACTGCAACTGCAACTGCAACTGCAATCCCCGCTGCATAACATATAACGGACAACATACTACCATAGACTGCAGTATCAAAGAAAAAAAGAAATCCAGAAATCAATCTATATCAACTCTCATGAAGCAGACCACCTAGCCTCCTGGAGAGGCTGTAAAACAGTCTCCAACATTATCGATAACAGAAAATTAGCTGCAACTTTAAGAGCAAATAGCTAGATGTGAGAGCCTCAGCTTGAAAAGGAAAAAGTTAGAAAGCCGGAAAAGTCAGAGAAAAAGACGATACTCCTGAGTTCAGAAGACCACATTTCATTCAAAGAAACTATGAAAATCCTGAAGGAAATCAGTACTATTCTGAAAAAAATACTTAGCCGTAATAAAAGCAGTGAAGCTCGCGCAAACTCATGAAAACCCATTGAAAAGAAACTTATTAACGTCAATGTTCTGCTTATTTAGATTAGTTCAACTCTTTCAATACCATCTGACCTCAACAAGGCATGAGAAAATGTAGCAGTTGAACGTGTGACAAGTCTATCCACGGTTAAGTAAAATTTCTCTCTCTTTATTATTTCTCCTATTTAGTGTTTTAGAGCTACTGTAACTTTTAACTAAGGTGAACCAAATTTTAGGTATATCTATTTTGTCAGTTAAATCACGTTCTTTAGGTAATTTTTACAGGGTTCTTTAGAATTAAGTCGCCCAGGTACTTCTTGAACATTCCTTTCTCATCATCATCATTCATCGAAACTACGGCTAGCCCGAGATATCACTGCGAAATTTCTTCCTCTTTTTGTTTCGTGTGATTGATTGAATACTTGTGGCGTTTACTTTGTTCGTTAAAAGTGCTCTCACACATGGATTTGGAGAACAGGGATATTTTTGAGAACTCTTAAAGGTTGACTGAGCATACATTTGCTTAGTAATCATCATGATCTTTTTTACATATCAACCCTTAAGAAACACAGGCTGTCATTGTGGTTTTTAAATCGTAGGGAATGCTTCTTATCTTTGAAAGAGAAACTTAGGCATTCGAATATTCTGAGGTCCTTGAATTCGAATAATAAAATAATTTAGTGCGTTCACCCGGCGATCAGTACTGCATAGTTTTCAAGCATGCATCATTTTAACAGTGCAATCAATCGAACTTATCACACGATATTATTAAACGTAATTATTCAAAACTTCATCTATTATTTCTTGTACAATGAATATTTCCTACTAATTTTTATCCTTTGTAATTTTCCTTTCTTGTGCCTCTTCTAATATTTCCGTGCGGTATTTGCAAACATAGATTCCTATGCCATTATGACTTTATTATGCTATTTTTATTGTCTAGACGTTTTTATATTCTATCTTCTTAAAATTGAATTAAATGACTATTTTAACTAAAGCGAATTGCTACAGAAGTTTTCTTTTATATAAAAATTAGATAAGTGAATAAATAAAGGATGATTTATTTTTGTATTACTCCACGGAGAAATTATATTCTCCATATGATGGGGAAAGGTCGCGTTTAGTTAAATGAAATTAGCAACAAATAAGGTATAAAACAGATTGTTTATAATTATAGCATAAGTGCTTATTGAACGTTACGGGTTTATTAATACTGTTCTTTTATTATTTTTTCTCTCTAAAATTTTTTCTCAAGCTTGTCAAAAATTTATCCAGTTTGTCAACAGGTAGATTGACGTTTTTAGATAGTAAATTACTAAATGATTATTCAAGTTTACCGAACGAAACCTAAAACATTTTTTATTAATTCATTTGAACTCAAATAAAAAATATCTTATCATTATATAAAATAGATATAGCTTCCATTACTTTCACTATATTTCTAACTAGCTAATATCTATATTTTATGTTGAGTGACTATGTTATCAAGCAACATTTTATAAACAAATTATGTAATAATTGTACTGAAATTCCTGATTGAAAGCAGTTGCACATTTTGTAATAGGATATATTTTGGTAAAAGCAAAAGAGAAAACATTACTTTTTTTTTCTCGTGACCAAATATCAAAATAGTATGTATTATCTAAACTCTTAATTGCCTCTCTTTAATTTCATCTTTAGTTAATAATTTTTCAGATATAAGTATGTTATTTTGACCCTATTTTAATCAAAATTATTCAAAATTAAATCTAAATTTTAACCAAATTATTCAAGACAGAAACTATATGTAAAAGTTAAATTTAATCAGTTTTGTTACAAGGAAACATGGAGAAAAATTATTATATCAGCGGGTAAATATATATTTATATTAATGCATTTTTTTTCAATTGCAAAAATGGATTTTAGTAATTACAAAAATTTTATTTTGCAAATTTCACCAATTATTTCAATGTTACTAAAAATGAAACACCTGTAAAAATAATATTTTATTTTAATAAATATTTCATCTACAGGTGAAATTTAAGAAAATAATTCTTACATTTATTTTGAAGTTGTTTGTTGAATTTAAAATTAATCACATAACAATCTTTTAAAGCTTTTAGGAAAATATCTGATTAGATCAGATATACTTTTGAAATCATTTGATCTATATAATTTTGAAATCATTTATTGACGATTCATCCAAACTAGGGAGAAATTCCATATAAAAATGATTGATGTTTGTGTATTAACCTTATGCCATTGGAGTGTTTTTGACTTCACCGCATGCCAAAGGTGAATTTTAGTCGTAAGCACATATCATTCGATGTACTAATATCGCAACTTTGGCAATTTTTCGGCGATTCTTGAAATGCAGTTAATACACAAGTATTAGATGAGGGCTAGACTTAAAATTAAATTATTTAGAGAAGATTTCTCGATAGATATAACCATGGAATTTTTTTAATGTAACCCTAAAAGCCGAACTTTTGGCGAGTTTTTGGACGATTGGCACAATTTTGATGTGCTTGGCAAGAAAATGCACATTAATCTTAAGTCTTGCGTCTGAATATCTAAGTGCGTTTACTATTGTTACCAAAACAATCTTTTTAACGTAGATACACGGGATTCTGCCCGGACATGGCTCACCGTATTGGGCAGAACTATACCGAATCCACACGCGATGCTATCCAAGAACAACCTCATCTTGGAGGACGCCTTGGAGCTATGAGATGGCATGACATGCAGAAAGGTGGTAATGTAAATAGAAGTGGAGACGGTTTTGAATATGCCGCTTATGAGGCCATGCCTTACTATGCGTCAGGTTACACTGGTAAAATATTTAATTATTTATCTGTCTAAACTGCGTATTGTTTTGAATTCGGGTTTTTTTTTCGATTTGTTAGCTGATGAAGAAACAGTCCTTTAATAACGAAAGACGACTTTTATTTAACACGAAGAAACGAATACGCAGACAACAAATATGTAATCAAGACGAACACAAGCTACACACTACAACAAACAGTATCCCATAAATAGTAATCGGTAGTAATAACACCACAGCACATAAAGTGGCCAGACAAAATTCAGCAAGAGAAGGGAATCTACGTAGATACACTCTCCGGTCTCTCCAAACGCCTGCAATTCTTCACTGTCTCCTCACTTTAGCCGTATCCAACTGCCGATTCACTACTGCACTGGCTACTTCACACACGCCTCAATGCTGCTTCTATAATAAATACTAGGATTCGGCACACAGTCCAATTCAACAAACGCGACTTTCGGCGACTCTTTCAATGACTATTTTCAGCTTAAACTGCCGGTCTTTTATAGTTCCCGGAGTCGGGCAGAGAAGGTCCAAGAACAAGCAAGCATATCTCCAATTGGCTCTATGACCAAAATTCTGGAAAATTCCAATATTATCTATTTTTTTGCTCAAGTCGCCAAATGGTCGCCAGATTTATCGCCAACTCTGGGATCACTAATTCGGCACCCGATCAGCATCCAACAGAAGTGATCGTAAAATGGTTTTACCAGTGATTGAACTAAACGTGCTGGGAAGCAACATTACAGATTTGTAACAATATGCAGTAGTATTTTATAGTTAACTAGCCTTAGCAATCAAATTGGCTAATCGGAAACAGTGGCGGATTTCCATTTAAGTAGACAGATTATTTTCATTTAAGTAGACAGCTAGCTAGTCGCTGAGTTCAGGAAAGCCGTAGGCAGATTGATCAAAATAATGTTACTATCCTAGTTACGATATAAATAAGTTTGTTAAAATCACGATTCCTTGAATGTTTATGTATATTAATATAATATAAGATATATTAATTCTTTTTAAGTATAACTGGTCATTTTCTTATCTGTTTCAGTAGGTTCAATTAGTTATCCCAGTATTAATATGCATCCAGCATTTGCTTAAATAATATTGTGTACTAGCAGCCTTTGGCGTTACCAGCTGTTCACCGGGAATTCTGGTTGTTTTTACTGTCAATTAAATTCTTAAGAATAAATTTCTATTCATTATTCCACCAACACAAATTTGTTTAAGCAACAAATGGTCACTGGAATTAAAACCGTGTTATTTTAATAGTCTTACACCTGCTATAGTCTCTGTCTAAATAACTGATCCTAACAGATCAAGTTTCATAACATCGCAGAGCTGTTGAAAACACAACTTTCTGAATTATCTATTTCCTAAATTTCGTAATATTGTAACTTCACTTTTTTTATTCGCCTTGTAAATTACGTAGATATTAAACAGAATCCTACTTCTACCCCTTTAGACAATAGACGAAAATCACGAGATTAGATATTTCATGAAACGAGGAAAATGTTTTAATTTTATTGCAACAATGAAATCTTTTTGTGAAAATTATGCAAAAAATACTTTTAAAAAATTGCAAACATTTAAGATAAAAATTGCAAAGCATATGAATTTCTAGCATCAAGATATAATTTTGGGGATTTTAGAATTCTGTAAAAATGAACAACAATGCCAAAATAACGTTTAAGTTTTAATTAGATAAAGTTCTAATAAAAACTTTAAAAATCACTCATATGTTCATTTTTCACCCTCAATGGATATTTGTACCAAATTTAATACTTCATATAAGACACCACGATACACACATTTCATTATTGGTAAGAAAATTAAGTAAATATTCTGAAAATGTTCGATTGCCGGCGTCCTAGCCTTGAGGTAGCGCATCTTCCCCGTGATTTGGACGTTTCTGGTTCGGGTATGGTTGTTCTTTACCCTGTGTTCTGTCTGTGAGGTGTGTGAAAGAAGAATCCTGTAAAAAGGAGTTGTGCAAGTGAGTGTCATCTTCATATGAGCTAGAAGTAAACCTTCTGTCCTCGGGTGCTCAGGGGCCTTTACCCACAGAAGCTACTGCACTAACTCGGCTTAAAATCGCTGACTTCGTCGTCAGCTGGCTTGACTATGACACGTGCCGTAAATAACGACAACATATATTTGATTTCGAAGAACTCTGGGTAATGCGCATTTTATACATTGTCAGAAATTTAGATTCTTGTAATAAATTGAAATATTATATAACAGAGATTTTATAATAACTTTAACCAATAAGAGAATGGTTCTATGTGCAGAGACAGAACACTTCATTTTTAGATTTATGTATGCTTAAATTATATACATTTATTGTATCATTATTTGTAAGAATGTAAAATGGAATATTCTGTGTGCAATTCATTAAATGTAAAATAAATAGCAACTTCACTATAAAATTGAGACAATCGAAGTTTTCTTTAAAAAACTTTAAGCGATTTATTGTACGGTGGTTTAGTTTGATTCCCTTTACATTATTCTCGGAATATTCTTTATTTTTCTGAAAATATTCCAAATTAATCCCAAATCTCATTTTCTAGGCTATATTATTACTATTAAAGAATCGAGGCTATATTATTACTATTATCGCCAATATTGTTCTGAATAAGATATTTGCTGAATCATAGAGAAGAAAAAGAATATTTCTCTATTTATTTAAAATTATTATTAATCAGAACTGAGAATATCTTAATCAAATTTGAGGTGTTTACCTACAGACGAAAAAAAGTTTTTTGACCAAATAATAGTCAGGCAAACTATGTATTGAGTAAAATATTCAATTTTATGGCATATAAGACTACATAAATATTTTTTAGAGTGTTTTAAATAAAGAAGCTTCATTTTCCTGCCATTCATATATCAAAATTGCAACTGCATTTAAATCCCATTGTTCCTTTTATTACTATAAGGTTTATAAGACATTTTAATTATTATTTTTTATTTAAAGGACAACAATTTCTCTGAAATAGCGTTTACTTTTGATGATTATTGCAAAAATCTCACAAAATCCATTCATATCTTGTTTTTTGCTTCCTGTTTCACCGTTATGCTTGTAAGGAGTTTAAATCGCTTTTATTCAGAAAATAAAGTTTCATTAAAAGTTTTATTAAATCAGCGAGAGTGGTTATCCTAAAACTTTCTCGCATGCTTTCTAATAATGCCTTACATGTCATTGGCGTTCAACATTTACGAAATATTACCCTTTAGCGTGTATTTAACAATTTTTACTGAATCTGTCGTGTTATACTTGGCGAGTTATTTAGAGATTAATCGCTGGTATACCTTAATAGTAGGCAAGTAGTTTGTGTTTCAGGCACGTTTTCCTCAATCGATTGAAACAAAAATTTGACACAAAACTGCACTCGTAGTCACAAAAACCTACCCCAAATTTGATATATTTAAGTCAGTGCATTTCTGAATTATCACATTTATAAGACTATGTAACAAGTTATTGACGGACAGACGGTCAACCCTTTGTTAGATTTGGCTTAAAATTTTATAGGTTATACTGTAGGTATTAAATCTGTGTACCGAGTTTTATCTTCCTAGCTCTCTTCGTTTTGTAATTATTGTTAACATATTCGAACAGCCGAACAGACGACCTTCCTCTGAACAGATTTTTACACAAAATAATTCAAAATTTTATGTGCAATACCTATTAGAATAATATTTTCTGCAACGTCTTTTATTTCCTCATAGTAGGAGAATACCATTTATATGATAACAGAGAATAATTCTTTATAGAATTTTCTAGATCAATTAGACCTTTTTATTTATTTTCGTTGGAATCATTAGATATGCCTACTTTTCCGACTTTGTTTAGCATTACAAGTAAACGTAAAAAGAAGGATACAGTTTTCCCTTTATAAACAAAGAAACAGGGCATTAAATTTGAATCTATATTAATAACCACTACTTGTATTAACAAATGTGCATATATTTATCAACTATTATGTCTGTTAAAATTTGTTAACATAATTAAAACTTGTCAGGAAGGGTATTTTTCAGTGATTCTAATTTGATCTGCAAGTCTTTTAACTGCGCTTTTTATTTTTATACTTTTCTGTATAAATTATTTTGGTGTTTCTGTAAATATTTTGCCAAAATGATTTAATATTGCTGTCAAAGACAGTATTACTCCTTATTCATCATTTAAGAATTTGAAATTAGATGCTATATCAAAACAACTAGGTAAAAAAACTTCACCAGAAAGATTTCATTTGTTGGACGCAGATCTTCAAGTTAAAATATTTGATTTAAATTCTTTTATACTGGTATTCAAAATTTTGGCTGGAAACGCGAAATGTGTAATGTTTTGAAGAATAACCAATTTATAGCAATGACATTTTGTACACATATGGTCAATACTATTAAATAGCTAACAGCGAAATAACATAATAAGAAGTAGTTATTTTTTGGATAATGAAATGAGACTAGAAATGACCAAAATATGAAACTTTTTATTTTCAGAATCAACCTCTAATAAAGAGTAAGACATCTAGAATAGCTTTACAAAGTTTTATGAGATTGCAATCCTTTATCAAGCTATACATCTCATTCGGCTTCTCACTAGAGAATCGACTTTTGATGTCGCCCCCTACAATAAAATCCTCGCCACTAGTTCCAGTAGAAGTATTAAGAAAGCTCATTTCTATATCATTGAGCGGTCACAGTACCCGCACCAAAGATATCTAGAGATGTATGATCGCCCCAAATGATTCCTACACGCACAAATATTCAATTTTCTTCAAAATGGTCGATTTCCTTAATGTTGAAAGGATACTAGCGGAATAATACAATCTTCATATCACCATTTTCAAATAATCATGCATCAAATCTCAATTACTCAATGAAAAATGCATGTCCGAACATTATTGTATCCAAAATTGATATTTCTCAACAAAAAGCACAGCTCTCTTTTGTGATGTATTAAGGAGACTGAATCTAGTGATCATCGAGATTAAAAACTTTTCTCGGCAAGATATCTGTAGACAGTTTGCTTTGAAACTATTGTTCCAGTCGAAGTAGAGAAGCTCGAGATTTTTCGGCGTTAGTTATGACGTTAGTCATGAATTTATTTCCATGAATTGATAATTTTCTACAAGTATCATAGCACTTGGACAAATGTAGAAATCCTTCCTAGTGATGGCACATTTAGTTTAAAATTAATTTTGAAGTCTGAATACCATCGACTGACTTCGATTTGAGATTGGTCAGCGACAAACATACAGAATGATCTCTATCTTAATTCTTCCTCTAAATGACAGCGATAACTCATTTTTGATGTCATGATAATATTCTCCAAAGAACTGTCTTCTGTAAAGGAAAATCGCAAGCAAGAAAAGCTTTCATTTTTATGTTTTCCTAAAACGTGCCACTTTTCAAATTTCATTTCAATTATTTCAAATTCAGGGAATTTAAAATAATTCAGATGCTATTGTTACATTGACCATTCTGCAAATAATATGATACCTCATTTTTTAAAATATTAGGATAACTATTTTGAATAATTGTGGGGGAAAATATTTGTAACTTTTGAACAGTAGAGTATATTTAAAAAAATCTGTTCCTCAACATATTATAGAAAACTGATTAATAGATTTTTGTGACTTAATTTCGGTTCTTCAAGGTATTTTGATATTTAAATAATAGGACTATTTTTTTTCTTTGTAGTTGTAATAATTTTGTATTTTAAAATAATGTTAGAAAAGTAAATACCATTTGTACATAATTTAACATTGCATGATTTAATCATTAAAATGTCAATTCTTAATATAGTAAAACCTTTCATCTTCAATTATTCTTCACTTTAACCAATTATTTACTTTATACTGGATTTGATCTTATACTAGAAGTTTTCATATTTTCCTCCAGATAAAAATACTGATGGTAATTATCCATCGAAAAATTACCTAAATATCACCAAAATCTCAATCTAGAAAATAACACCTTCACATACTTATTAAGAAATGCAATCAATTAGAGGAAAATTAAAATCGCGTAATAAGATACAGAAAGCTGCATCTAATTATTTAATGTAAATCCTGCATGAAACCAGCAGTTAAAGACTAGATATTTATTAGGATAATAAATTATATAAGTACAACGATATTTTTATAATGGAAAAAGTCGATATACTGACTAATTTTATTAGCATAAGACAATTTATTTTACTCATTGGTTTTGTTTTCAAGATTACCTAGAGGAACCTTTTAGGCTGTTGAATCCGTAACTATCCGTAACTATCAATAAGGAGTTTTCTGGTGCTATACTTTATATACCAATTTCAGAAATTTGGCTCTTAAAATAAGGATATTCAAATGCTGAATGATTTTTTTTCCTCCAGCAAGCATTCAAAGCTTACATTTTATTCAACTATAGAGATGTTACTTTACTGGATATGAGGTGCAAGCAGAGTAAATTAGTTCAACCTAAAGATATTAATTTAAAAGCTGATTTTTCGTGCATTATTAGATTAAAAGTCAATAATAGACATGATCAGATGCTTAGCTAACAATGGCTTTCATGTTGCCTAAAATTTGATGCTTACTCTGCTTGCATGTTATAGGTCACATACCAACTAATTTATGGACATCTTGTAAAACAGATAATCAAAGGTATGACAATGCTCGTTGTCCACTAAAAGCGTATCCCCTTAGTTGCAGTGAATTTGGTTCCCCGTGTCTGGATAATAGTTGCAGCAAACAAGGCGATGGTTATGATATTAATGTAAGTATTTTGACTTTAAGCATTAACTAACCATCTTCAGGGACCAGCTGTTTGTCTTCTATTTTTATATTTAAAATAATTTTACAAATATCACCGCTAACCCTGTAGTCAAAATCAATTTCCAGTTTCGACCATTTTCCTTTCATATGAATTCATCACCCCTAAATGCATCATTAAGTTTATCTCTCCTCTTTCAACTTTTTTTGAAAGACATTGAAAAATAAATCTTAAACAGATCCCCCATCCTTAACAACTGCTCTGATTTCTCCAATTGTTTGTTGCTAATTGATTTTTCCAATTTGCAAGCATAGTTAATCAGTCAGAATGTTGTACCATTATTTTGTAATCATTATTTTAAATATTACTTTCTTTTTTGATAAGATTTATTTCATCATATTAATTATACAGGATTATATTAATAGTATTAATGACGCTTTGTCAATAAACTCTGAATAATTATTCTAATCACAATAAAAAGTAAACGTATTACTAAAATAATATAGGCAAAATTAGATAAAAGCGTCATTTCAAATTATACCTGTGCAATAATGATAAGTCAATCTGATTGATTAGATATACTTAAAAATGAAGAAATTGTCAAGAAAAACAAACGAAATCATTCTAGTTGTTGAAAATGATTTCATAATAAATACTCTGTCAAAGTGTGTATTATGAAATACTGTTTAAATGGAGAGACAAAAAATAGATGAATAGGGATGATGAATCTAGAAGCCATGAAAATTCGTATGAAACAAAACTGTTCGAAACCGGTATCTTGATTGTGGCTTGCGAACTCTCATTTCTCATGGAAAATGTATTAAGAATTTTTGCGATTTCTCTCAAAATTAGAAGAGGGCAGTCTTCGATTGATGACATATCTAGAGGTCATAAAATTTCAAGTGAAATAAAACTCGACGAAAGCGAACGAGTTGTGGAAAAGCTAGGTGACTGGTTCATTGTTTTTACTATTTTAAATATATAAATAGTTCATATGGATAGAATAAGTTTAGCCAAATTAGAACTGACTCATAGAAAAATTAGTTGAATTCAATACATAGGATGCCCATTTTAATCAAGAAACATAGCAAATTTTTAAACCGTTAAGGATAGGTATAATTCCAAGTAGGAAAAATGCTTAACAGACTTGAATATCACTAGTTCAGACGGTTTTCTGTCATTTTAATGGTAGTTTCGAAGAAATTCCGCCAATCAACGCATGGCCTAAAATAATACAATATTCAAATCTTACCTCAGTCAGTTTAGGCACAGTAGTGTCAAACATTTTTGTTTTAAAATGTCGATGTGTCAGAAATACTTTTTTCAAATCTGATTAAAAGGATTGGGGGGGGGGGCGGACTGTACAATTTAGCTTAATAAAATCAGTATATTCAGTCAGTATTTCAACAGTATATTCCCTTGTTCATTTAAACAATAAAAAATATAACTACATATCATTAGAGCATTTTTCAAGTTGGAAGTATATGCTTGTTCCTCACAATTTAGAAAATTAGTTCCTACAATTTAGAAAATTAGTCCCTATCAGCACTAAATGTCCAACAATATTGTTATGATATTCTCCGACATTCAGAATTCCAGAGATGTCGCACAATATCTTGTGCTAATGAAGTCTCCTGTGTGCATTGAAAAATATGGAAGAACTGTTATCAGATTCTTAATAGATTGATTTAGATATCCTGTACAACATTAAATAATTTAGAGATTTTTAAATTAGATTTATTAATTGAAAAATGTGGGGATTATCGCAAATCCGTAGTGTCTCTGCAGGAATTGTCCTTGTGTCCAGTGATTATAAACTTTGAAACTGCATTCTAATCTCAAATTGGCTTATTACTTGATATGTATATATTTGAAATAAACACAGTATCTACTTGCGAAGTAGAGCTTTGAAATTACGGTATTCATCTTGATTTATTTTGCACTAGCAGTACCCGCACAGCATTACCCGTGGCATAATATCTAAGAGGAAAACTTAGCTTTAGATTTGAATCTAGCCTCCACACGATATGACATGGGAATGTCATGTGGGATCAAAAGGATATTTAGAAATCATCAAAAATAACTACAAAACAATTTTTTATAGCACATATTCAGAAATATTTAGGGCTAAGTTTTGATATACAGTCATTTGGCGCCTTGCGAGATAGGCAATTTTTCGGTGGCGCTTTGTTTGGGGTTCCATGGCCGCCATTTTTTTTTATGTTGCTGTATGCTACTGTATTTTGATCTTTCCTGTTCATTTCCCTTGATTTTTTCCTGCTACACATACTTCTCTTGCTTACATTCATTATTTTCGATTAAATTTTTTTCATGCATTTCATTTTACTGCATTTATTGACTTTTTTTTCTATATTTCCGTTAATTTGCTGCAGCGTTCGTCGGAACCTTTAGATTGCAAACGCTGTTGCTGCCGTTCACGCTACATTCAGTCATTTCGCTAAAATTTGGCAATAAACTTTTTGGGTGAAAATGACTGTATATCAATGCTGTTCCATATTAAGACTGTTAAAATGATGCCTTTTGATTCATCTTTCCATTTTAAAGCTGGCTAAGTTTTGATGTACAGTCATTTTGCGCCTTGCAAGGTTGGCAATTTTTCGACGTCACTTTTGCTACCGTTACCCTATTGCTGCCGTTCTCTCCACATTCGGCCATGTCGTTAAAATTAGGCGATAAATTATTTTTTGACGAAAATGACTGTATATCAAAGCTGTTCCTAAAGTTGAATAATATGGATAGACTATAGACATTGTTCCTATTGAAACCGAGGTATCCTTTCTGTAATCCACACATGGATCGAAATTCAGACCGGTATACTCCTTTTCGGACCAAATATTAGGGACGTTTGTTCTTTCACTTTTTCTCCTGTGTCTCAAATTTAAATGTCTTTCTCTGTCAGCAGACAGGCGAGATTAATTCTGTCTCTGTAATTCAGCTGCAGTGTGATTTGAAGACAGACGGTTATTTCGCTCAGCAGAGGACTTTCCTTTGAAGAAAGTGTGGACATTCTTTCTCTGATATTCGCTAACCTAACGTTTCTTTCCTCTACATATTCATTATCGAGGAAACAAACGAAGCGTTTTGGTATTTAATGTGCTCCGGCCAAGGTTGAATTTCCTTCTTTTAGGGATAGTGAGATTTGAATAGCTGTTTAAAATCAGACATAAACAAAGAAATGTATCCCATATGAATATCACAGCTCTTGCTATTTGCACATGCGAAGTTTGAGATTTCCGCTCATGCGCGGATAAGTGCAAAGCACAGATACTGCTGCTTTACGCATGCGCGAATCGTAGTAGGAAAATAATTAAAATCGCAATTATAGTACTTCTTTTTATTTTGATATAACTTTAATATACTAAAACATTCCCTAATAAATGCCCTACAAAATGGTACAAATATCTCCAAAATTGGTTAAGTATTATTAAGTAGTTTTTAGGGTTTCAACATACAGACGATTTCAAGAGACTTCGTTTTATACTATGTTTAGATTATATGGCATTGAAGTTGATTGTAGAAAATAAATGAATCAAACTTAACACGTTTTTAGATGAGAATGGAAAAAAATATTTATTTCGTCTTACAGTAACAATAT